>JACTOM010000929.1:15967320-16150507 GCA_015832385.1 Elymnias hypermnestra
ACCAAACACTGGATTGAACTTCATTGCCCGCAAGTTCTATCCACGGACCGTCACTACATACCAAGAATAGTCCGCGAAGCTATTGAAATTAAGAAACACAAAAATTTCAATCGCGACGAGGGATTTAAGTTGGCGGCAACGTGGAATCCAGTAGTTGATATATGTCAAAAAGGCAAGCGATTTAGAGTATCAAAATTAAAAAATGACGTCGTGAGTACAGTATGCCGAAAAACGAACAAAGTACCGACACCATTAAAAAGAACGCGCCGCAGGGTAGAAAGATTCTGCCCCTGACAGCAACTCCAAGCCACTGCAGTCTCGTCGCGACCACGGCCCATGCAATTGGGCCGAAATATCGACAAATTCACAAAAACATTATCGTGATATGTAACCGTATGTAGTATATTTTTCTTCAAATATGTCGATAAATCACGAAAGTTTCAGTTTAAAATATTTAATAATACAATATCAACTATACTGGAGGATTTTTATTGTACATAGCCTAAAATTCATTTACTTCTATAATTATCAATAGTAGTAATCAATCGACATCTCGATAGCGTAATGATGGTCACTTTACTAGCATTGCTCTTCAGCTAGTAATAGGAGTGAGGCATATTTATCATGACAGCTATATATCACAAGTATTCGAAGATACCAGCTAACAGTTGCTCTCGCGATGTCCAAATACCTATTAACAAATATCGTTTACAATTTCAGTGATCACTATTCGATATCGATAGCAACCGGCCACCAACACCATACATAATCACCCGCCAATAATATTCATAATGTTGCACATAGTAAGACGTAAAAAAATACTCGAATTATATGCCTCTCCCTTATTTTTGAAAATTTTAAAAATGTAACTGAACTGAAAGTATATATATAATACAATCTATAATTACGAATGAAATACGTGGAGAACTATACACCTTCCACGTATGGGTAAGTTTCTTAAATAAATTAGCCAACCATGTATGTGTTAGCTGCAGCCTCATACATGCTACATATACTTTCATATTTTTTTAAGAAGATAAAACTATGTAATCCGTTATTATGTTTATCAATAAAGTTATTATTAATAATTACTTGAAGAATATCTTCGCTATTTTACTTTATTATTGAAAATCGTAGCGTTTCTGATCACATTCGAGTTTTTGGAGGACTGTCATTACCAAAAAAATTGAAACATTAAATAAAACAGCTTTTGTTACAATCTTTCGTTACTCATTTCATATAGGTATACTGTTTATCTATTGTATACTCTGTACAAAATTGTTAAGTGTACACAGAGTACTTTATATCTGTGTAAACAAATTAAGCTTGTTTATAGCAAAGCCAATAGTGGGATCTTATGAGATTTTATGTAATATTTGATGACGCCTTCCCGAAAGATGCAAATCTATGTAGACTGGTACGTTATTTCTATAATATATAAATAATTCATTCAATGAATTATCATTGTTTAATGGCAAAATGTGATCCGCAAATAAAATTACTTGCTGTCAAATCTATAGACAATATGCTGATTATGATTTGCAGCCATAGACTATGCCTAAATACTCTTAAGGTTCCGGGTGAATAGTCCTGGTTGACTGAAAATCTGAGTAGACAGACTTTCGACGAAGATGACGACACATTGTAACCAATATAACTAATATGGCGAACTACTATGCTTGGTCAACGGACAATCAAATATTAAAAATGGATTTAATCCTGTTTAGACTCAAAGAGTTTAGAACTCAGGGCTATTAATCAAATAATAAAAAATAACTTGAATGTGTTATTCTAACCAGTATGTAGGTATTATCTATGGTGTTCTCAATTGACAATTCTGTCATCTGCTTAGTGCTTAGTGTTGAGTTTTGGACTGTTGACTTCAACAGTCAACATATACATATTTTTAAACAGGAAAAAGCCATAACGCCAAACAATACAATACAAATAAATTAATGTGAAACGATAAATAAACATATTTCATAATTATCAACAAGTGTTACAAAAACATTACATTTGTGCAATATTACATACAAATAAATTGCATTTTATTAAGGTAAGTATTGTCTCTATCTATATATTTGTATATGATAAAAACTACATATTTAAAATAAGAAAATCCTATACAAGAAATAATTATGAAACTATTTTTCAGATTTCTTATTTTGTGCCTGTGCTATATTAAATGCTGAATTATGGGTCCACCTAAAAAAGTTAGAAAATATGATTCTAAAGCTGGTGATAGGTCAGGTATGTTATTTACATTTTTAGTCAAATATGATCTCATAAATGAAAATGTAATAAAATAGCAATAATCCCACTAGCACTGCATTATAAGTTCAATGTTTTTTTTTACTATTGTAAAAAAAACTTAAGAATTAAATTACAGTAAATAAATTCCTTTTTATGACACTGTTCTTTAAACTAAGAACTTTTGAATGTTGTGTAAGTATCTTCTCTGTAGATTTAACCTTCTGAGCTGATGGTAGAATCATTAACAAAGAACAAACTTGATGATTCAAAGAAGATTTTTATTATGATTTGATCAAAAATTAGAACCATTTTACATATAACTAGAACATTAATAATTTTTACTTTTTTTAGGCAAGAAAAAAAAAGTTGAAGAAGATGTAACAATTGATTTGGTTGAAGATGATAATGTTGAGAGTACAGGGGTACCAGGGGCAGCTATGCAAGATGCAGAAAAAAATGATCAAGTTCCTGAAGATGAATTTGGTGCTAAAGATTATAGGTAGTTTGACAAATTCTATTTATCTATTGACACTAATAGCTAAATATAAAATAGTAATAAGGAAGAATCTATATCACTTTAAAATTTTGTATGTATTCCTATTGACTAGTGAATTTGTATAATAATAATGGTCTTATGAGTAACTTGTTATAAAGATTCTAGTATAACCATTACCACATTATTGCCTTTTTAAGGAAAAGTTTGCAACATATTAAATTATATGTGTTTCAATAAGCTAAACATATCAATACACAAGAGAAATCAGATTCATTATCTTCATTAGTTATAATAAAAGTTAGACATATTTATTTCACACAGATCCCAAATGGAGCTAAAACCTGACAATTCCAGCCGGCCTCTCTGGGTTGCACCTAATGGTCATATATTTCTTGAAGCATTTTCACCAGTTTACAAACATGCTCATGATTTCTTAATAGCTATTGCGGAACCTGTGTCCAGGTACAGTATAATGAATAGAAATGAAGATTGCTTAGAGCTTAACTCATTCAATGTAACAAACTATGCACAAAAGTTTTATTTATTGTTGACAGGTGTGTGCTTGACTGTAATCTCACCCAATGGTAAGTGAGCTATGATCTGAGAAACGGCCTCATTGCAAATTGCAAATTCTTTGCTTGGTGTCATAATTTATTGATGGTGGGTGATTACTACCCCAAGCTCGAAGCCCCCACTAGTCCAATTTTGTCCTGGTGGGAATTGAACTCGACACCTCTGCTCTCTGTTGAGAGTACTCAAAACATTGAAGTTATATTTTATGTCATAATAAAATATAATTTCTTTTGTCCCTATTTTTTAGGTTACCTTCTATCTTCAACTTTAATTGGTGATAAAATTCATTTTTATTTGTATTACAAGTGTCACATCAGCGCCATGTCTTTACTGGTAGGATTGTAACATAGCTACATATAAAGCAAACCTACACAAATTAGGGAATATGATTCCCTAAATTGTACTAATAAATCTAGTACAAAAACACCACTGAGAAAGTTTTTCATCAACTTATTGCCATTTTGCATTAATAATCACACAATCCATAATTTTCATGAAAGGCACAACTAAATCCAGAATAGACGCTTTCAGATATGATCTTGTGTTAGAACTTTATATTGAAATTGGCCAAAATGCTTTGGAACAAGTAAATCAATCAGGGGTTTTTTAATAACTTATATGTAAAATTTTCAAAGAACACTTCTGTAAAATTAACTTTTTTTGGATTGTGTCAATATTTTTCCTATATCTGTTTTTAGACCTCAACACATACATGAATATAAACTGACGGCCTACAGTTTGTATGCAGCAGTGTCAGTGGGTCTACAGACTAATGACATTGTGGAATACTTACAAAGGCTTAGTAAATGTGCTGTGCCAGCTGGTATAATAGAGTTCATTCAACTTTGTACTTTATCTTATGGGAAAGTTAAGCTTGTTCTTAAGCATAATAGGTAAGTTAAATTTAAATAAAAAATTCTTTACTGTGAGTTGGTGTATGTTACAGTATCAATACTGTAAACTTTTAAATGTTAATACCTGCATTTAATATCAATCTAAATTGTACTAATGGACACTTTTCAAATATTTTTTTGTTTTTAATATACACAAACGGAAGAAACAGAATGTTTTTAATTAATAATGATGATATATTTGCCTAAACGGGCGTCTGTGTAGAGGTAGAATAATAATCTTTATTCATTTGTTCCAGAATTACATAGGTTTCTTAATGTTACCGTTGACCCCCAAACTAGGATCACCTGTGTCTTGGTGTCAGTCCCTCACTGTTATAGTATAGGAACTTTGTATGTCAGATATTAAAATAAAATAAAAATAAAAGAAATATAACTTACATTCTGTTAGTAATTTTGATAACTTATATTATTTTGAATGACTGTCTGTGTATGAAAATAATCATCATTTGTAATGTGTAAATAAAGGAAAATCTGGAGTGATACAATTTTAATTAAAGTTTCTTAGCCACCATGAGACCTTTTTTCTGGTAGGTTTATTGTTATGTCACATTACAGGTACAGCCAAATTCTGCCTTACTGCATGTCATGTAAGGCAAAATATTTGATGTCTCTTGAAAATAAGATAAAAAAACATTAGTGAAAAACAATCACACAAAGATCATAAACAGTCAAGTGACTATATGTATTTTATTATTTCAGATACCTGGTTGAAAGTAAACATGTAGAAGTTCTTCAAAAACTATTAAAAGACCCAGTGATACAGCAGTGCCGTTTGCGAAGGGATGGTGATGAAGAGCTTCTTTCCTCTGCATTGCCCAACAAGCCTGCCACTGTCGCGGCCAGACCTGGTAAAGTTTTTTCGTGAAAATATTTTTTTTTATTAGAGTAGCATGATGAGTTTATGTACTAATATCCACCATAGAATGAGGTGGCCTGTAACTAGGCTGCTACTTAACTTTTCTTACTGTATTTTTTTTTATATTGCTGACAAGTTTGCGCGTGACATTAATATCACCTGCGGCAAAAATAGTATCTCAATTTAAGTTGAGACAAAGTGATGATACAGTCTAATATGGAACCATATTATCTCCAATAAATCCAATCGAATATCCCATTTCTAAAAACGTATATTAATCAAATATTCTAATTTCAAGGTGAAGATAAACCGACGGCTAATGGCGCGGTGCCAGAAGACATCAGCCAGTTCTATCAGCAATTAGACAAAGACGACGAAGAAGACGAAAATACCGACATAACAGCAAAAAATTCAGCAGTAGCTTTTGAAGTAGACCCTGATAAGATCGAGGTTTGTAAGCGAAATAAACTAATAAAATAACTGTTTTATTAGTCAACTACTTTTAAGGTCTTGTGTTCGAGTCCTGCAAAAATTAAAAAGTATTTGTTGTCGTATTTCTAGACCCGCAAAATCCTTTGCTTGGTATAATATTCTATCACATGCCTAATCTCTAAATGAGATAGGCCACAGTGGCCACAACTTGTTTTGCTGCCGAGGACTTGTGCATTGGGGTTGACTTAAAGTTAGTTAGATATTGTTTAATAAAGTTGTATTCTAAGTTTAAGGCTCATAATGTATATCAATTCACAAAATTGGTGCACGTTAACATTATATATCAAAACGAATACAATTGAGGACTCGAAAGTGGTCTATAAGGCTGAATTTATAAAATATTGTTGATTTGATTTCAGGTGATACAAAAGCGCTGCATCGAATTAGAATACCCACTGCTTGCTGAGTACGATTTCCGTAATGATACCATCAATCCAGACATTAATATAGACCTGAAGCCTACAGCTGTTTTAAGACCGTACCAGGAAAAAAGTTTGCGAAAAATGTTCGGAAATGGACGAGCGAGGTAAGAACTTGGTCCACTTTATTCAGTGACTACTACTAGGTCTCACTCTTCATATATATAACAAGTCTAAATTATCAATCGTTAATAAAATATTTTTTTTATCCATTCTAGTACAAATATATATTTATAAACTTCTATGGAATGACACTTTATGCTGATACAGTTTTTTCAAATGTTAATTCTAATGAATTTAAATATTGTATAATTTACCAAAAAATTGTGGAGCTTAGTACGTTTATTCTTGTTACTGTAGGATAATTTTGATATTGCTTGTTTTAAATGGATGTGGAATGTCTTGGTCAATGATACATTTTTTAATTAAGCAATCGTCCTTGTCGACAAACAAAAGAGTTTGAGGATACGTATCTATATAAAACTTCATTTAATCATACTCAGATTCTTGTGGACATGTCCGTGCCTGCGTGCGTGTATATGTATCGGAATCCATAATATATTTATAAAAATAACTTTAGGCTATTCAAACTCCCTCATTTATCATGACGTCTTCTAATCGATTCGCTGTTAACTTGAAATTTACCAGAATAACTCTTTTGTGCTAAGCAGTTGGGGTCACCTGGGGATCAGGCACTACGTTAATGACACCATGAGGAACAGTTAGTATTTTTGTAAAAATGTTTAAGTCGTAGTTGTTACTTTTGACAGGTCTGGGGTGATCGTATTACCCTGTGGTGCGGGTAAATCACTTGTGGGTGTGACAGCAGTATGTACTGTACGCAAAAGAGCCCTGGTCCTATGCAACTCGGGTGTATCCGTGGAGCAATGGAAGCAACAGTTCAAATGTTGGTCAACCGCTGACGACAGCATGATCTGCCGGTAAGAAAAATATCGTTATTAACATACTGCCTTTCTGTCAGAAAGTACATTGATAAGTGCTTTGTCAACAGAAGTATTATTGGACTGTAGTTATATATTCAGTACTACATTTACTTTTGCACTATATTTATAAGTTACATGGCATTTGCTGGGATCCCTCACTTACTATAATTGTAATATAGATTGTATAGATAATGTACGTTTAAGGTTTACATCGGAAGCGAAAGACAAGCCGATGGGCGCAGGCATACTGATCACGACATACTCCATGATCACGCACGGCCAGCGGCGCTCCTGGGAGGCGGAGCAGACCATGAAGTGGCTGCAGGCACAGGAGTGGGGTTTGCTGGTATTAGACGAGGTGCACACCATCCCCGCCAAGATGTTCCGACGGGTGCTCACCATTGTACATTCACACGCAAAATTAGGTTCGTACGTTTTTATTAGCTTCGTTTGTTTAGTTAGCAAATTTAGAAATTGTATTTTTATACTGTTGTATCTAGTCATAATTATTTCCCTAAAATGGCACTAAGAAAAACTTGCCATATTAACGTTTCGCTATCTATTACTATATCTATTAGGTATATTTCAAATAAGATCATATTCTAGCACTAATTTACGCTATATGTTTTATTGTGTAATTTAAACTAATATTATAAAGAGGTTACATTTGTGTTTTTGTATGTACGTTTTCACACAAAAACTACTGGGCCGATTTCAAAAATCATTTCACCATTAGAAAGCTGCATTTTCACTGAGCGACATAGGCATTACTTTCTCAGAGAAAATAGGGATCCTTAAGAAAAATGCAATAATAACCCAAGGTCTGAAACAAAAAATCTGTTATCGCGTGCGCTGTGAAAACTATTAAAGATGGAACAATAAAATGTTCTACAATATTGTAGAACGTATTAATATCTATAAAAAAGTCCGCGATACCATATATCCAACTACTGTAGTTATACTACTTTTACTATCTGAAAAGAAATATTTAAATACTAAGTGAAGTAAAACTTTTCTAACTTCTAACAAAAATAAATCTATAGTCCGACTTAGTTAGATGATGAATTAGGGTGACACCGCGGGGTATTGCTGGAGTAAAAATAAAGCAACAGTAAAAATCTCAAGCAACAATAATGGATTGATTTGCCTTCTTCGTTTGTATGAACACAGTAAATGGAAGACAACACCTTCACAAAAATGAATGCTATAAATAAATAATATATCGCATTCCGATTGGGTTATTCTGCCCAAACATTGTACCCAAACCGCTGTTGTTTGGTTTATTATCAGAGCTATGTTGACCAGTTTTTAATTTTGAGGTAGTTTCGTTTGTTATGGCTTTGACTAATGACGCGTGGTTGTTATAAATAGAAGCGACCGACTAATATTAACATATAATAATATTATCATGCAAATCATAAATCACTGTCTATACTTGGACTATGTTTTAGAAGGTGAAGACGTAGGACTTATTAAAACCACCCAGTGGTCCTATATTCAATTTCAAAAAGAGATTTATATGTCCATAGGTCTTACCGCAACTCTGTTGCGTGAGGATGATAAGATCGCTGATCTCAACTTCTTAATTGGACCGAAGCTATACGAAGCCAACTGGCTTGAGTTACAAGCGAACGGGTACATCGCTCGCGTTCAGTGCGCCGAAGTATGGTGTCCGATGACACCAGAGTTCTACCGCGAGTACCTTGTACAGAAGTGAGTGTTTTATTGCATACTTGTCAAAGCCAGACAGAAAGAGTTTTAATAATTCCTAAATACATCTGAAATGTTATGCTAGGCAAAATTGGGAATAACTTAGTCACATGTTTGCCCTGGCTATAAGGTCGACTAATACCATTAATTTACTACAGGGACTTACTGCAGTCATATTTTTTATTTATTTCTTTAATGGAAAGGGCAACAAATAAAAATTTTAAAGTTTTCCCCAGACACGCTTGACTTGAGGATTAAGCAGGTGAAAGTCTGACGAGAGCGTTACGAAACGTAATCGGGTGAGGCGAATGGCGAACATAATTAATTGAAATGTTTCTAGAAATTAATTAATATATTATATATGTACGCGTACATACATATATGTTTTACGTCAGCCATGTGGTCGGTTTAAGGCACACTCCTTCTTTGAAGTAAAACTTCTTTACGCACGTTTGATTTGGGAAGTAATCTTGTTATTACGTGACGAGAGCGTCACGAAATGTGTGATCAGACGAAGATATATATTTATTTTACTTCAACCGTGTGGTTTGAAGTAAAACTACACACAAACACATGCGCACATTCATTTTTTTTACAAATCGCTTGTCATTTTACAATATTACATATAACCGATGGGTAAGAGATGAATAATATGTTTCTTAATGTGTGGTAACAGTGCCGGGTTTTAATTCCGGAAGGCTTAAAATATATCCTATCAGAACCCTTCGTGTTGCATTGATATTTTTAATATATCGTACATTATTGTTGGGTACAGAATAAACAAGAAAATGTTGCTGTACGTCATGAATCCGTCAAAATTCCGAGCTTGTCAGTTTCTCGTTAAATATCACGAGAAACGCGGTGATAAAACCATAGTGTTCTCGGATAACGTGTTCGCCCTTCGTCACTACGCCGTCAAGATGAACAAGCCATATATCTATGGTCCCACATCACAGAACGAGAGGATACAGATATTGCAAAACTTCAAATTCAACCCAAAAGTGAATACGATATTCGTGAGCAAAGTAGCCGATACCAGCTTTGATTTGCCCGAAGCTAATGTGCTCATACAAATTTCCTCACACGGTGGTTCTAGGAGACAGGAAGCTCAGCGATTAGGTAAGTCAACCATTGACTTAGATAAGTAACACTTTATCCACATACACCACTCTAAAACAAAACACCAAAATCTGATAAATAATATCGATGCTGGAAAGCAATCAGGTAGTAACCCGCATTTCCAATAAAGATCATCCAAACAGAAAAACTTTTGAAAAACAAAAATAAACACCATTACGAAATGTGTGATCGGGCGAGGCACACAAAAAATTTCAACAAAATCGGTCTAGCCGTTTGGACGGGGCTCAGTGACATACACGCACATAAGAATTATATATATTAGCATTTATATCTGACAATTCTTACGTTACAAACAGGGCTGTGTGTAAATAACACACCCAGAAAATTATTTCTTAAAGTTGGCTATTACAGCACTTTTGATGTGTTATTTCCATGTATTATTTCCAATGTGCGACAGATGATGATGTTAAAGAACGACTTACAATCTAAAGTTACGAGGGTTCCTTTGCGCCCTGTTCTGAGAAGAGCCCACAACAAACTCAGTTGGATATCACTTTTAATTTAAAAAATTTAGAATAAATTAAACATATATATTGTAATGATGATGATAAATCATCATTTAGATAAGAGCAATTAATTCACCTCTATACTTTTTTAACCTCTAGCTAATCCTTCAAATTATAGAACTATGGTGATTCAGCACCCATAAAAAGGAAGTTAACAACTTATACCAATATGAGTAAAGTTATCGATATCGATATTACGAACGACAGTCTGCCAAAATTTAAAAAATTCTTCTTCGCCCAATACTACCCTTATCTTCCTTTTAATTTTAAATCTCTTCTAGTTACTTTATAATTATTAAATATGATATTTAGTAGTCGTTGTCAAAAAGTCTACAGTTACCCCTTTGAAGTAATTGTTAATTTTATGCAGCCAACTAGAATTTATAACTATTTTACTTTTTTTTTTTAGGTTATATGAGGTGCATTCACTTTTCTTCGTTACATTACATACACAATACATTGAGACTTAAGGCTATTTTTATATGAAAATGTGTATGTCATTTCAGGTCGTATATTAAGAGCCAAGAAAGGTGCCTTAGCTGAGGAGTACAACGCCTTTTTTTACACTCTTGTATCACAAGACACCTTGGAAATGGCCTACAGTCGGAAAAGGCAACGGTTTCTAGTCAATCAAGGTTACAGTTACAAGGTAATTTAGAAATAAAAATATTCTTTATTTAAGTGGGCTCAAAAAATGTTTTATTTCGTCAGTTATATGTTTGTTGCTATCAAATCTATTACTGGTTCAGAATGTTGATTCCAATGAGAAAACTCGGGAGTTACTCCTTTAATATTTTTGATATATTTTTAAAAATTATGTATGAGACAAATCCAAAAGTAATTTGGGTATCTTACAAAAAATGCGTATATTAAACCCGATAAAAGATTTTTGAACTGCCTTTTATTAAATATGTGTTTTTCGCTCATTTTGCAGTATTAAGGATGTTATTCTGCTGTATTAAGTATTGAATTGATGTTTCTTCGAATTAAAGAAAACTCTTTATTTAATTCATACTATTAATTTACACTCACATTCAATTTATAGAATAATGACTTATCTGAAAAAAAAAACAAATGATATTTACAAATTTCGTATAAATGATAATGACTATAACTCAAACTCAAAATAATTTGTATAATGTCATCCACTTAAACTCCAAAACACTTTTTTTTTAATGGTTAACGTTTAGTTTAATGGTTATGGATGATAGTGTTAATATAGTTTTTTCAAATAATAATTCCATTTATATTGGTGAAAATTGTATAGCGCCATCTCTATAGAAGAAGTTTATACTAAATGTGCTCTACTGGGAATCAAACCCTGGAACTCTAGCTAGTGAAACAATCATTCATAGTACACGTAAATTACCATTAGATTTTAATATAAATACATTTTATTTGTTGTAAGGTCATAACGGAATTAAAAGGAATGGACCAAGAGCAAGATCTGTTCTATGGCACAAGGGAAGAGCAAGGCATGCTATTGCAACAAGTAAGTATATGTTGTTTTTTTTAAATTCCTATTATTAGTCCACACTCTCTCTATATAGATCTTGTTCAAATTTTTCATCATTGTTAATAATTATTTATCAATACAACTTTAATTATTTTTTATTGTTTAGTGGATGGCAAGTGATGTTAATGCAGTTTTATTAAATATTAATTTATTAACGATTGAAAATTTTAATTATATATATCTTGTTCAAATATATATTTATATTATATATTAATAGAAAACTCAATATATATATATATATATATATATTGAGTTTTCTATTAAGATTTTCTCAATATTTGCCCGAAGTTGGGAAGTTGGCGGTGTGATTCTCCCCCGTGTCTCGGAGAGCACGTTAAGCCGTCGGTCCTGCGCCTGATCTCTCTCCGGTCGTGTCGGATTCCCGTCACAGGACTATGAGAGTGAAGGAATAGAGAGTGCACTTGTGTAATATGCCTTTCAATCCACACTGGAGCACCGTGGTGGGTCTATGCTCTAAAATCCCTTGCTCCTCTGTGGCCTGTGCCCAGCAGTGGAACGTTAATGGGCTGCTACTTACTTACTTACTTCTATATATGTAAATTTTCTAGCAAACTGTTTTTCGTCTAATTATAATATAAACTATTCTATCTAAATTTTATACTCTTACCACTTTTATTGCCAGTATCGATAACAGTAAATTTAAGAAAATCACACCACATATGTAAAATGATTAAATTTAGAGCAATCAAATAAAACCACAATTCCATATCATTTAACCAAACACAAAATAATGTTATAGTTAATTTTGATTTTAATTGATATCTAAATTTTTTCTAATAATACTCGGCATATGCGAGACACATTCGTCGGCTCATGGGTTGAGGTACAGCGTAAGTAAAAGTGAAATTATGATCTTTAAAGTCCGAAACAGAGTTATCAGAAACGTAACGAGTATAACTTTAAACGGTAGGGCATTCAAAAGGGACTTACACTTGAAGTGTCTCAGCCACTGGGTTGAGGAGAGTCGTAATGTCAATAAGGATTTAGAAAGGGAAGGGAGGGCGCTATCTGTCCGTTGTAATATGTTGGCCCGCAGATTTGCGCGGTGTACGACTGAAGTGAAAACTTTTTGCAGCCTAACTTTGTGGGCTAACTATACAAAACGGTCATATAGCGCGCTGCGCGTCCATTACACCGGCGCGTTTAGGGTAGTGATGGAGTTGCCGTGGCGCTGTAGTGCATCAGATATGATCTGCAAGGCCCGGGTGGACGACTTCGGCGCTATTATGCGTAAAAGATGCGCACTGTTACTAACACTAGGGACAAATGTCTGAAAATAAATGATGATTTTTATATTATCACCAGACAGTATGGAATACCTACACGTAAAAATACAGTTAGGGTATTTCGGAATATGTGCCGCCCTAAAATAGTAAATGCCATATAGTGTGGCGTAAGATATGCAAACTCAGCAGGCAGGTTATTCGGCATGTAGCAAACAATATGGGCACTCATGAGTTGGGTTGTCGGCACTCAATGAGTTATAAGTAAAATTTTATGTTCTAGGTCCTCGCAGCTTCCGAGACGGATTGCGAGGAGGAACGCGAGGGTGCCGTTGGGGGAGTGTCCGGGGCCACGAGGCGCGCAGGCGGCTCGCTGTCTTCACTCGCGGGCGCGGACGACGCCCTTTATTTGGAACACCGTCGTGGCCAACACAACAAGCATCCTCTCTTCAAGAAATTCAGATACTAAACACGTGGCAACAAAGTAATATACCAAGATTAAAAGTAAACAATGGTCATTATTCTCTCCAACTGCTATTATTAGGCTCCCTCTGAACTACTTTATTTATTTATTGTATACATAGTAACAAAAATTACAATTGCTACAAAAATTATTGAAGGTACATTAATGGTCTTATCGCTTATAGCGATCTCTCACAGACAACCATTGGCGAAATGAATGGATGAAAACAGACGGTGCAAATAAAGGTGCATATATTTATTTTACATTATATTACACTACTTAAACGAGGCTGCCTCATTGGGCTAGTGGTTAGCATGTTCGATTACAGATATGAGGCCAATTCAAAAATCAATATTGAGTTTTCAATTAAGATTTTATCATTAGATAGGGAAAATTCCTTCAATTCTAGTTTTTGCAACAGTTTCCAAAAACCTGATAATTATATGCCAGAATGCAAGTACATTAAATTCCGCGCATTTTATATACCGCGCACAAAGCATATTTTACCTGTCTGTCTCACTCGCATTTTCAGGTCTTATAGAGAGGTGTAGTGATGTGCGTAGCAATTCGTGCGTATCGATAACTGGATAGGTATGATCGGTATCTAAAATAAAATTTTTAATTTGTAAGATAAAATGTATGTGTCGACGTAATCAATAATATCCGCAATTAAAATTAGGGACTGTTGTTGGTATTTTTCTAGAATTCTAGCCACTAATAGATATTCTCCGTTGTCATAACATCTAGATCAGTGACAATCGCTACCTTAACATTTGCGCTTGGTAAAGTCGAGTTGCATGCCTATGATACTTCGGTTTTTATTCGAGCCACGGTCGCTCTACTAACTCGGCAAATTAGTGTTGCAAGCTCTCGTGGCTTATTGAAATTAAGACAAGCTTTTTTCTCGGAGACAGCTTCAATTCTTTTAAAAACAGGAACACGTTGTGAATTACAGCCCGAGCTTGAGCGTCAATGTCATCATTTAATCTTCAAAACCATGTTATGTTGGCCTCGCTCGATTACACTTTCCGTAACGCTCTCGTCACGCATTCACCAGCTTACCTCTGGAATCAAACGTGAATAAAAAAGTAAGTAAGTAGCAGCCCATTAACGTCCCACTGCTGGGCACAGGCCTCCTAACTCTGAGGAGCGAGGGTGTTTAGAGCATAGACCCACCACGCTGCTCCACTGCGGATTGGCAGGCATAGTACACAAGTGCCCTCTCTATTCCTTCACTCTCATAGGCCGACGTGACTGCAATCCGACACGACTCGAGAGAGATCAGGCGCAGGACCGAAGTCGTAACATGCTCTCCGAGGCACGGCGGTGGATCACACCGCCATATCCCAACTTAGGGCAAATATTGAGAAAATCTTAATAGAAAACTCAATATTGATTTTTGAATTGGTCCGACCCGGGACTCGAACCCAGGACCTCCTGTCTGTAGTCGAACATGCAAACCACTAGACCAATGAGGCAGTTGCATAAAAAAAGTATTACTTCAAAAATCTAAATTCCATTATAAGTCATTATTGCATTGTTCTTTAAAAGTACCCATCGTTTTTTAACTGTGATTTTCTTTCGCTTTCAGAGACAAAATCTCGGATACAAAATTGTATTGAATTAAATTTCAGCAAAACACAATGTGTTATAAAAGAGTTTCCAAAACGTACAAATATATAGAATGTTAACACAAATCATTTGTTTTTATTTTTACACTTATTCCTTTTTCTTGAATAGAGTTTATAGTAAATGAAAATATATAGAATTTATTTTACAGTAAAACGCAAACTGAGGGGGCAGTGCCAGAATGGGCGATCATTGAGTTACAAGGCCTTATACAAATGAAGAAGGAGAACCAAAGCGGGCCCACGGTAGTGGGGGATTTACATTATTACAACAGAAACCGCCAGCCGGTATTACTACTCGGCCACCACGTACTCACCGGCAAAGAAGTGAAACTAGAACAACCTATGGCTGTGTTAGAAAAAGCGAATGACACCGACAAAAACTACAAAGTGAAAGCTATTGTTAAGAAGAAACTTCTGTTCAAATCGCGACCGAAACCCATAATTTCTAATGTCAGTGACAAGGTGTAACTAAATAAAGTGTTGTATTCGTGAAATGGTCTTTGAATTTTTGGAAGTGTTTTTTTTTATTGCTAACATTTTAGGGCTTGACTGTGATCTCACCCGATGGTAAGTGATGATACAGTCTAAGATGGAAGCGTGCTAATCTAGCAAGAGACGCACCTCTTACGGTGTCTACACAGCATCGTACCGGAACACAAATCTCTTTGTTTTAGCGGTACGTCTTTGATGGTACGATAATAACTAGCCAGTCCAGACTTAGAGAAATTAAAAAATACTATTCCCTAAATTCAATCCCCGGTAGGAAGAATTTATGGTGCCATGTCTAGTGTAACTTTTCTCATTGCTTGAGACTATTGACGAGCTATTGCACCCGTTCTGGGAACTCGAGGAAGCACCTAATTTATGTGATAAGCGTATTAAAACATAATTTAGGCGAGACGCATCCTTAAGCAGTAACCAGAATATTAGAAGCCACTACAATTAGAACTGTAACTTAAAGATTGAACTAGTAATTTAATATATATTAATACAAAAAATGAATAATCACAATTGCTATAAATTAAAGTCATTATTACGTCAATTTATTAAAAATGATATAAGATAGAAATGTAATGACATTTGTGTCTCATATCATTCTGTCTGTCTTCTATATCGTGTTCTAGACCAATGATATATTCTGTCTATCCTGGACCAATGATAATTTGAAACGAAAAAAGCGAGACGTAAATAGTAGAATCGTATGCACATCTGTTTGTAAGCTTCGAAACGCGCGCTACACACTTAGTACACTACTTTGACTTCTAAGGCAAACATTCTTACTATAAAACGATTCATGTCACGAGTAAGGGCAACGCATAACATTTATATCGGCTTACTAGTCCTCATTTCCGTGGCTTGTGACAAGCTGGACTCAAACCTCTTCTCCTCTATCATCCGATCCTCCAGACTTCCTATCACGTAATTCTGCCCACTTAAAGGTTGGACGATCGTACAGCGCTGATTACAGTTGTCACTTAAAACGGAAACTATTCGAATAATCAGCATCCTCTGAGACTCTAACCACCACATACTGTAACTCTTTGTTTCTAAATAAATTATATACGCAAGAACCACCCTTTTGTTCAACCCGTGTCCGCATCGACGTAAGCTTACCAGAGGTAGCAAGGCGAGTACTGACACCACTGCGCCAGCGAGGCTATCAAGAAACTGAAACTTCTTTAAACGCATGAGGGTAAAATTTATACGGATGAATCGCATGATCAGTGTCACTAAGGTTAGGTAGTTTTAATAAACAAATAACATGTGGCATTTTAATTTGCCACTTGTAATTTAATATTTTAACATATAATACTATTTTTCATAAAATATTACATGAATTCTCTTTTCGAAATTTTAAATTCAAAAACACGTGGCATTCTTATTTGAGATTTCAGTAAATTATTTGTAATAATTTTCGACACAATATTTTAATGACAATTAAATTTCTGACATAACTTCCTCTTTCCGTCCCTATAAATCTCGGAAATGGGAAGTTTAACATTTGTATAAAAATAAAACAAGACTTAAACATTTTGTATTTTGTACGCACGCACTTTTTTTTTTTTTATACACCNGGACTTTTTTATTGGTATCAATTTTTATTAGCCATTACTAGTACAACACTCAAACGAGACTAGGATTTCATTACGAACAGCTTTGGTTATTACTATTTTTCGAGTAAAGTTGAAAAACCGAGTTATTAGTAATTAATCCACGTATCATCAACCCAAGATGGCGGATCACGCAACTGAATGCGGATCTCCAAAACGAAAAGTTAAGCTGTCGTTGATGAAATATTCCTACTTGTAATGACAAATCGTAATTAGAATTGGCTATACTGACCCAAATTTCGACAGCCTCGCTGGCGCAATGACGCGCTGTCCTAGCAGAGGTTCGGGTTCGATCCCGAAGGAATTTAGGAAATTGCGTTTTCTAATTTGTCTGGACTGATGGGAGGCTTCAGCCGTAGCTAGTTACCCCCCTACCAGCAAAGCCGTACAGAGCCGCCAAGCAGAGGTATTCCGGTACGATGTTGTGTAGAAACCTTGTGTGTTTATCTCTTATGAGTTAAATTGTCTCTTACCAGATCAGTACGCTTCAATCTTAAACTATAATCACTTACCAGCGATAAAAAAAAATTAAAAGCACTTTTTCTTGATTAAGTTATTTTATAGAAATATTTTCAACATCTTTATTTGCCAAGTAATAGCAAAAATCTCCATATTTTATATTATATTTAATTTCATGGTTATACAAATTGTTAGGAGACCGTTTCCAAAAACATGATGATATATGATGAAGATGAGACGAAAAAAATCGAGCCATAATTTAAAAAAAAAAACATACTTTTAAAACATTTCATTGACATTATTTACACTCCATCATGTTTAGACAACTAAATGAAACGACAGTTTCATAAAAAAACCTTACTAAAAACTCCAGCAATGAAACACAAAATCAAAAACAGCTGATGACCCGGACGCGCCGGCAGCTGGACATCGTTGACCCCGAGCTGAACACATGTTCATTTTACAATTTAGGACTACAACAATTTGTTGTCTGTTTATGAAAAATGCATTCGTTATTCTTACGTATAATTTCTTGGATGTCAAATAAAACAGGCGTGTACTATGAAAGGCACTTTATTTTTCTCAAGAAACCGAAAATAAGTTAACGCTATACTTATATGTATATAACTTATTATTTTCAGTATTAAAACTAAATAGGTCCTAGTCTGATTCGAAAAGTAATTTCTAATTAGTAAATAAACGTAGGATTAATTTTGTACACAAAAGGAATGAGTTTTTACTACCAAATTCCCTGGCTGTTCTTACAACTTTTAACCTTGAAACATTCAATGTGAGCTTTGGCTGCAAATATGATTTATATAAATCTAAATGATATGATAAACACAAATATATATCTCAAACAAAAAATAAACAATTTAATTCTAACACGTAATGTATTTAAAATCTAACAATACCCTTTTCGATTTAGCAACTGTTCAATACATTGTAGTGCACAGCTGAAATCGAAAATAAGGCAGTCTTTTCCGACTTGAAGATACTACAATATATTGTTAAGGCATCACGTAAACGAATATCGTAGTTCGAAATAATATAAAGCTATAACAAATTAATCATCTGTTAAAATGTTATAATTTCACTTTTATTAATATATTTATATATAACAACATTCTTTAAGTTTCATATAATCCTGCTTCAAGCAATGATAGCAATCGTATAAATTTATATATTATGATTTTTTAAAGTCTCTAATAGAAATATCGCCTCTTTACTTCAATTATGATAAGACCGAAAAAGCATGTTTTCTAATTTATAATAAAACCACTTGTGTGTTTTTTTTTATTTTTCCCATAAACTTGGTGCCATTAGTGCTTTTAATAGCGAATAAATTACTAATCATCAATTGTAAATAAATAAAAGTGCGTGCCTACAAAGTACACATGTCAATCAAATTTTTAAGTCTTGTTTTATTGATACAAATCTATAACTTTAAATTTCCGAGACTTAGAGGAAAGGTAAATGGAAGATATATTAGGAATTTAATTGTCATTAGAATATTAAAATTGCCGAGAATTAATGCAAATATCAAATGACGATTTGAAAATAAAACTGTTTTTATCAATTAAGGAAATGATTAATTAAAATGCCACATGTTATGTGTAAATATTAAAACTACCAAACGAATTAGCATAAAAAACGCTGCACATCTTTCAAGTGCATCAAAGAAGTTTCACTTCAAAAACAAGTAATACACATATATATATATATATATATATATATATATATATGTGCATTTACATATACTTTCTAGAAACAAATAAATTTCTTAAGTCTGCCTTCTATTCATCTCGCTGGGACACAATTTGCGTAAGGCTCTCGTCACGTATTCGCCAGTTTACTAAACCAAGTCAAGCGTAAAGAAGTTTTACTTCATAAATTACACGGTACGACACAATTCTTTTTACTAAAAGATCAATTTTGGTTAAACCACATTGAAGTAAAGAGACGATACATATATGTATACTCGAAGAATATATAAAATTCGTCAATTGATATATCTGAATTGTTATACAAATAAAAGACGTCGTATAAGAGGGTTACCCTTTTGATGAAACCACAAAATTTCATAACAACATCCACTAAAACAAAAGTTTTATCATATAAATATAATATAAACCAATTTAGGTCCACAAACGCTTCGCGAGGAAAGCATGTTTAAATTATTTTCACTTGATTCTTGTCCTATTTACAATATTGTGAGTCGAACTATGATATTATTATTATTACGTAATTTCTTTATATCCCATATCAAAATAATATATGATATAATCGATACACTGAACACCCCTCAATGAATCTTACAACTAACAGTAAGTGAATATTATGATTTTTGCATACACACTTCACTTACCTTAACCAACCACTAAAACGAAATTAATTTAACTATAAACGCATAGAGACTGACGACTGTTTATTATGAAATCTAACAGGTATTTTTATCAGAATTATTTTTTTGTTTGTAGTAATTTATAAGGGCGTAATGTAGGGCGTAATGGCGTAATATTTCGCGCAATAATACGTAACGGACAATAAGACAAAAGTTCATATTTATATAATTACTAGATGACCGGCACTGAGTCTGCGTAAACTTAAATGTGAGTGTTAAAGTAATGCGACATCCAATTGATTCTTGTGTATCTTTGTCACGAGATAAAATGTACCCCGCCAACTGCTGTACTGCTTTTTATATATCTGATATCTTCAAGAAATCAATTTTAATGAAATACTCTTAAGGGCAGTGTTAATGTATTTAATTGGATAAGCAATAACACTGTACTGTAAAAAATAGCTTGATAAATAACACATATTTTTTTGTAATATGTTGAACATAAAACTGGTAATTATGGATTATCCTTTAGAGATAAATATATACCATCGCGGAAATTCCGTAGCATATTAATTTCATGTAACTTGTAATGTTTAACCAGCGTTTGCGATTTAAACGCACAAAAATATGTTTATTACGATATCAGATTACAAATGTTTCAATTTTGCGGCTTTTGTGCACTATAATAGGTATATTTTATAAATATAAACTTCCTCTTGAACGAGCCTATTGTCGCTGAAAACTTCATTCAAGTCTGTCAAATAGTTTATAAGATATAAGGTAACAGACAGCGGAAGCGACTGCATTTTATACTATATAAAAATACTTTATATTTTATAGAACATTTAACGAAAAAATTAATCTGTTTATTTTTTTATGTAAAAAGAAAAATACAGTAATAAGAATTCCGAAAAGTACTTTATAGTCACAACCGGGACCTCAAATATATAGTCAATAGTAACACCACTGAAAATTAGAGACATCAGTCGTCAGTCAAAACCTCTTTTTACATTCCTCAAAGGGTACCGCATATGAAAAATAATCGCCACTTTTAACAAACTTTCGTCCCTTTAGTCATAATATAACACTTAACATCATTTCTTAATTCATCAACAATACGTAACATACAATATACTTTCATTATTTACACACGCACACAGCAACAACAAGGAAAGTCTTTAACACGGTGCAAGTATCGAAATTCGAACAGTTAAAGAGATAGGCTCTTTTCCAAAGAAAAGTTATAGACTCAAAGAAAAAGAGACAGTTTGGTGAAAAACAGATGCACCTATAAAAAGTTTTCAGATATTTATAACGAACAATTAAGAAACGCAGAATTTTTATATTTTTATTTACTAAGTAAGGCTTTGGCGCTGCCTTTATAGAAATTAGGCGGCATCCAATGTGGCTCTCAACAACTCCTGTCCTTCGACCGACGTCCAGTACTCGACAAGAAGATCGCGCTCTGTTTCCAGGCATGAAAGGAATGTTTGCTCTGCTTCGTTATTACTTTTCAAATTCAGCAGTCTTTTCTTTAATAATATTGTCTGTAATAAAAGTGTCACATTAAAATTTAAAGTGACTGCGTAAAAGTACATGTCAGAAGTGAAACTTCTTTGGAAACTTATTTTTAAGTCTTGTTTGTATTTATAAAAATCTAAAACATTCGATTTCCGAGACTTAGAGGGCGGGAAAAAGGAAGATATGCTAGGAATTTAATGGTCAAAGTAAAAGTAAAACTAAGTGTCGAAAAATAATACAAATAATTTATTGAAATCTCAAATTACGAATTGTAAATAAAAATGCCACGTGTTTTATGTCAATATTAGAAATTATTCAATTTTTTCCTAATTTAAAATTTAGAAAAGAGAATTGAAATATTTTTAGTTTATATTTTATAAATCAATAGTAAATTAAATTATTAAATGACGAGTGGCAAATTAAAATGCCACATGTTATTTGTAAATATTAAAACTATCTAACCTTCAAACGAACCTTTTAACATAACGCTCATGCGCGTAAAGAAGTTCCACTTCAAAAAAGAGTGAGCTTTAGACCACACGTCTGAAATAATACACACGTGTGTGCGTATGTAAGTGACATGATAAGCATCCAAATCCAGTAGATCGGCAAATATTATTGTAGTTTTGAAAGACATAAAATTTAGTAATTTATAGTTTATTGATTATCCATTTCAGTACAGTTGTAGCTTTTATATTAATGAATTGTACATTAAAAATATTTTAAAGACGACGACGACTAAGAATTTGTTAACGTTATTATCCCTCGACAACTTACAAATTGATTAATTGAAGCAGAAATTTAATATATCTTATCAAAATAGGTCATGACCTCAAAACAGCGACCAAACGATGTTTAGTTCGCTCTTAATAAAGTCATGGATATTATGAAGCTATTTATCATATTCTTACAGATTATAAATATAGAAACAAACAACGAAAGTGAAGAACCGATTTTATACTATTATGGCTTGGTAAGTAATTTTGCAATAATATCTCATATTGTACAATGGGTTTTAACCACTAAACTATTTTATAGCACACGTTACAAATTAAGAAACTTCAGGCAAAACATAAACATTTTGATAAATCATATATTCCACTTAATATTTTCTAAATTATTACACTGAAAATGATAAAAATGGGTGGGCAACCTTTTTTTATTGAAGATAAAACATATTCTTGCATTTTATATCGTTACTTTTATTTGTATGCCTGCGAGCTGCATTATAGAGGCTTACGGGCCGCTTATTGATACCTCTGATCTAATAAAAAACGACCCTACATATAAATCAACTCTGTACCGTATTTTTTATGTAAAAAGAAAGCAGCAGCCTATTAGCTTCCCACCACTGGGCACAGGTCTCCTCACTCATATGAAAGAGACCAGAGAGAGATCAGGCGAAGACCGATAGCTTAACGTGCTCTCCGAGGCACGAGAGCGGAGTACACCGCCAACTTTAGGCAAATATCGAGAAAATCTTATTAGAAAACTCAATATCGATTTTTGAAGTGGCCGGACCCGGGTCTTGAACACAAGATCTCATGTCTATAGTTGAACATCAATATAAAAGCGAAGGTTTAAATATACTCGTATATCACGAACTAGTTTTTATAGTAACATAACTTTTAGATTTTTTCGTTAAAATGTCTAAAATCGACATGCTGGTGGATTCAAGTGCGCCAGCGAAGCTGTCAAAAAGTATTTATAGAATTTTATTATAGGAGGAGAGTGAGCGAAGTTTGCCAACTTGCTCCGCGCAGCAAGCGTGCTCGGCTATGTTGCACCGTTACTGGCGGCGAGCCGCACTGGTTCGCTTATGCCGCTGCGGGCGACGGCTCCGCTGTGACGAGCCCGCGCTAACTGAACGACGCGTCGAACTCAACAACCGTGCCCATTTACAGGTATCCAAAACACAACCGCAATCATTTTTTTCTGCTGGAAAATGCTTTTACGCACCCCTACTACAAGGCAGAGAGTGTGGTATTTGTCGGGAAGGCCAGAATACCCACTAAAACCCAGCTACACTCTCCTCACCCTGAATTGAGAGTGTCAGAGGCTCTGTTGCGTATTCGCCCTGACCTGACACAAGGAGACAAAGATGTGTTTGTAAAGACGCCTCTTGCCGCTCAGCCATTGCCACCTCCAACGAGATGACAGCCTCGCAGGCACAGGCAACTGCATTCCAACCTATCTCACTGTCAAGCATGACTCCTACTATATTTAGCAGTGAGAGATCCGCTTCGATCAGGGATATCAGAGGATGTCGCTGTGATTCTACCAGTGTGTGTCGCCGTATCGACAGGCACACCACCCTGATGGCGGACAGGAGACTCGTCATGTTATCTGATGCAAGTGTCCCGTCAACACTTGTACTAGACTAAAGGCAACCACAACTGATTTAATACAAGCAATAAAAAACTTGAAATCTCATATTTTAGCGTGAAGAAGGTTCAGAAATCATTTGTCGGGTTGCGCACGCACTTTGGGTTTGCCGCTACATAATTTTAAGAAAATTTGTCAAAAGAAATGCATGTTATAATGTTGAAAATGTTTGGATTTGATTCAAGTTGCACACGGAATCTAAACACATTGTAATATAATAAATAAAAACCTATAATAAAGGAATAACCACTGAGTTTCTTGCTTAATCATAACTAACTAAGTAGGTTCATATCCAGAACCACTTTCCATATAAAAATCACTTATAGAAAACGCGAAAAAATTTTTAAGAAGTTATGCTAGAAAACTTCTTAAACACATTACATAGAAAGCTATATCTTTAAACTTTTTACGTAACAGCGTTCAATAGACAAAATAAATTTAATTAGTGAATTAATATATGAAAAGGTATATCAAAATCAAGTGTTGAGTTGATGACGAAAAAGTATTTAATAACGATTGAAAATCCGAACAACAAATGTATTTGAACACTGAAAACGATTCCTGTCTGTACAAATTGGCTAATCTTTTTATATGTAATTATATGCGTATGAATGTGATACTAGTCGCAAGCGGTTGCCCTGGGACCGGGCGAACCCAGAAATAGGCTAGCCTTATTCTGGCATGCGGGGCTCTGCCAGAATGGACCTATGTTCCCTTGCTACTCGTGGGAACGCAATGGTGATATTATTACATTCCAAAAATGGCGGCGATGAGATTCGCAATCCATCACGTCACGTTCCTAATGGGGGCGAAAAGCGGGCTACCGAGAGCCGCTTTGCTACTTTGAATGTAAGAGGAGGAATGAATGAAAAGATTGATGAAGTATGCCAGATGATGCATGATAGGTGCATAGATGTACTCTGCGTGAATGAGACAAAGAGGAAAGGATGTGATACCACGAAACATAGCCCTTACACAGCTTACTGGTCTGGTGTAAGCAGTGATAAGAGAGGCTGTCAGGGAGTTGGTATCATACTTTCCGAAAGAATGGATGATTGTGTGAAAGAAGTGAAATACGTGAGTCCTAGACTCATCTGGATCAGGCTAAAAGTTGGACTTACTCGGATCTTTGTCTTGGGTGCTTATGCTCCGACGGATCTGGGCACCAGAAAGTCCAATAAAGCCCAAAAAGAAATAGATGAGTATTGGGAAAGTGTGAGTGATACGTTGAATGAATGTGAACCGAATGAGCGAATAATTATGTTAGGAGATTTTAATGGATGGGTAGGTGTGAAACGTGATGGATATGAAAGGACTCTTGGTATGTTTGGTGACAAACGGGTGAATGAAAATGGACGAAGTTTGCTTGGAATATGTGTGGAACATAGTCTTTTTGTGGCAAACACTATGTTTGAGCACAAGGGGATTCATGTGTATACAAGGGAAGAAGGGAATGCTAGAAGTATGATTGATTTTGTAATTGTGGACGAAAAACTGAAGAAGAAAGTTCTAGATGCTCGAGTATACCGCGGGGTCGACATCGATACTGACCACTACCTGGTCGTTGCCCGAATCGGTGGTCTTTTTAATCGGTGGCGCCATAGAAAGAAGGAAACCTCGAGCATTCTTGAACGAATAAAAGTGGAGAGATTGCAAGAAGAGGATGTTAGAGAAGAATATCTGAAAAATTTGAGTGGGCGATTCAAGAGTGAAGACGAAGGAAATGAGATTGAAAGTTTATGGAATAAATTTAAAGATGGAGTGGTTGGTGCTGCTATTGATGTATGTGGCGTGTCTAAAAGGAGGAAAGGTAAGAAAGAGAAGAATTTGTGGATGGACAAAAATGTTCAAGCAGCTGTGTGTGAAAAGAAGAAAGCTTGGTCCGATTGGTTGGCTACAAAAGCGAACCAACGAATGCAAAAGGCAACGAATGATGACGTAAAAAAGGCAAGAATGGAATACAAAAGGGTGAAAGTAATCGTGAAAGAAGCTGTAAGAAAGAAAAAAGAAGAATACAGTGATATGTATGATAGGAGACTTTCTGATGATTTTCAGTCAAACAAAAAGTTTTTCTGGAAATCAATACAATTTGCCCGAGGGAGATCTACTTCCTCGGAGCTTTGTAAAATCAGAAGTTTAGATGGAAGTTTAATAAAAGGAGAAGAATGGATATTGAAGAGATGGAAGGATCATTTTGAAAGTTTGTTTGAAAGAAATGAAGCAGAGGTAAATATGGCCTCTGCGGATAGCAATGAATGTAAGACAAGTGATAGCGAGATTAGTATGGATGACATCATGAAAGCGATAAAAGGTATGAAATCAGGTAAGGCTGCTGGGTATGACAGAGTGTCAGTCGAGATGCTGAAGGCTGGCCGCGGGATTGTGGTAGCTCAGCTGTACTGCCTTTTCAATATATGCTGGGAGAAAGGTCAAGTCCCAAGAGATTGGAGCAAGGCCGTAATTGTCCCTCTATATAAAGGAAAAGGGTCACAGCAGGAGTGCAAAAATTACCGCGGTATCAGCCTTCTTAGTGTCGTCGGCAAATTGTATGCAAAGATATTAATTGAAAGGGTGATTAATGAAACTGATGGGAAAATATGGGACGTGCAAGCGGGATTTAGAAGAGGAATGGGATGTACGGATCAGGTCTTTTCTTTACGGTGCATAACTGAAAAATGTTTGGCTAAACACCAAAAAGTTTATTGCGCGTTCGTAGATTTAGAAAAGGCCTATGATCGAGTGGTGAGGAATGAGCTGTGGTCAACGTTATCTACGTATGGGGTGAGCGGTTGTCTGATCCAAGCATTGAAGTCTCTCTATGAGGGTTCTAGTGCCTGTGTCAGAATAAACGGAGCGTACACGGAGTGGTTTCCTGTCGAAAGAGGTGTTCGACAGGGATGTGTTGCGTCACCATGGCTGTTCAACCTTTTCATGGATAAATGTTTGACAGATTTAAAAGAAAGTATGTATGGGTTAAGAATGAATGAATTACTCATCAAATGTTTACTCTACGCTGATGATCAAGTAATACTTGCGTCATCCGCTAACGAGCTTCAGGAGATGCTAAATATTATGAATGAAGCTTTGAAAGGGAAAGGAATGAAAGTGAATGTAAACAAAACGAAAGTTATGCTTTTTGAACGAGATGAATCTATGATGAATGGCAATATTTTGATAGATGGGGAACAAGTGGAAGAGGTGAAAGAATTTGTATACTTGGGATCTAAATTTACAAAAGATGGAACATGTGAAAGTGATATCGAAAGGAGAGTGAATGCAGGGAATATGGTAAATGGTGCTCTGCATGCTTTTATGAATAGCCAGATGGTGTCTCAAAGGGCTAGACTGGCAGTGCATGCTGGAGTGTTGGTGCCAACACTTATGTATGGTAGTGAAAGTTGGGTATGGCAGAAGAATCACAAAAGTAAAATAAATGCGGTAGAGATGAGAGCGTTGAGAAGCATGAGTGGATTAAAACTGAGTGACAGAGTAAGAAATAGTGTGATAAGAGAACGTTGTGGTATAAAAGAAGACGTAGTGACTAAAATTGAGAAAGGTATGCTTAGATGGTTTGGGCATGTAGAGAGAATGAATGAAAGGAGACTGACAAAAAGGATTTATGAGTCAAGAGTGAATGCGAAAGTTGGAAGGGGAAGACCGAGGCGAACGTTCCTGGACCAAATCCAGGACATTTTAAATAACGGCCAGGTCAAGAGTACTCTAAACCGACGAACTTGTATGAAAGATTTAATGAGATTGAAAGAAGCGAAGGAGATATGCAAGGATCGTGGCAAGTGGAAGGATGTTGTCTCTGCCTACCCCTATGGGAATGAGGCGTGATGCTATGTATGTATGTATGTATGTGATACTAAATTCCTCCTAAACAGCTGGACAAAATTTGTTAAAACTGTTTGAGTGAGATTCTATAAATAACGAATGTATAACCCATCTCCACGGGAATATGAACTACGCGGCGACACCGCCGTGAAAAGCTAGTTTAAATATAAAATTCTATAATTTCAGTTCTGCCGGCCGGTGACAGGTTGGCGTGAGTGCGCAATAAAAGAAGCAGCTTTAACTGTCATAACCACATATGACAGAATGAACCCAGACGCTCTCGAAGATTTGCACCACGAAAACGTACAACTGACGCCACCAAAAATAACTCTTAAATGTCGATGTCGATATCCTAATTACTGGAAACTTAACACATCCGACCACGACAATGTTTTTAAGTATCAATGCACCTCTTTACCGCTGTGCAAAAGTGGAGATTTCTGTGGCAACGTTAATGACGATCTCCTAGCGCTATATCAATCGTGTTTGTGCCCAAAAAATCACATTTGTGTTCATGGCGGAGGCATTGCACATATACAAATATCAGAATTATTGTATCGCGGTAAGGGCTGGAGGGCTTATTGTCAGCCCGTCAGTGATGATTATAATTACGATGATTACTGAGTGGACATGACGACTGATAATAAGTGAGCCATACATATAAATAAAATTCTAGTATATTTTTGTAATGCCAATATAGCAACCTCAAATAAATACATTATATAGACTGTAAAGTAAAAATTTTTAATAAAGACCTAATAATACGCCATCCGCACTGAAAAGGTTAATAAGTGTGAGTATGCTCACCTGCATTGGCTGTGCAGCGATATCTCTTGCTATATTTTGGACTTGCTCGTTGAATCTGTCAGGCCAAAGCACGCGGCTCACTAGACCGCCTTGTAACGCCTCCGTTGCCGACAGCCGTCGTCCAAATATTACCAAATCATTAACCTAAAAATAAATAAATGTATTGTAACACAATACTACCCCAATATTAAAAAAAAATCTAAATATTGTTAGGTGTAAATCCCTTCTTGACCAAGAACTGTTCTATATTAAGGTAATTAGCAGCCCAATAACGTCCCACTGCTGCGTACAGGCCTCCTCCTCCTTTTTAGAGCATTGACCCACCATACTGCTCCTTATTAAGCTGGTTCATTATTACTGAGAATTGAAACACTCATTGATTTAACTATGCCAACGCCTATTTGTAGCTAAATGCTAGAAAAATAACCTAAAGTGCGGAACGACAGTATAATACAGAACGAATTTGCTTACTACAGTGCCTATTATCATCTATGATAAATGTTGCTGGCAAAGATCGCTAAGCAATCAGTAAACGTTTTATGAGCGTGTCTTTATTAAAATTTCAATTTAATATTATTAACAATGTATTTCTTATTCTATTTTGTATGATTTTCTTATTTGTAATAGAATTCCTGTACAATTGTAATAGGTAGACTTGTAGATGTTGCTCTGTGTGATGTTCAATAACATTTATCATTACAAAACATCTCTTATATACATTACACCCAGTACCAAGACTAAAAATTGTTTTGCAGGCTTGTTATTGCTAAGTAGAGAATACATCTTTAACAATTATTTTTTAAAACCTATTGTGGGGATAGGTGGTGTAAGCACAAAACAGTTTTCCTATATTCAGCTACAAAACATCACATATCCCTAAATTACATTGTTATATTAAAAAGTAAATATAAAATATATATATGATACACAGTTTCAGTTGTACAGGAGAGTAGTATAGCATTCACCTTTGAGATATTTCTAAACATATTTAATATAATGAAATAGTTTTGTAATACAAATGGAGACAAACCAGTGCCTGTGGCAATGCTTGACATCTCGCAGTCAGTGCTGCAGCTCCAGGAAGTACGGGAGCAGCAGCATTTTCTAGCCAAAAAGATGCTCCTTCAGAAGCAAGAGCCACATCACTTAAAGCCACCAGTGCTAAGGAGACACCAGCACAAGCTCCCCATACACCGCAACACACAAGCTTACTGTGCCGTACTACAGCAGATAACAACAATCTGTAAAACAAACATATTACATATAGCTATTATATTAAAAACTGGCTCCTAACCAAATTTTGGTTCTGGCCACCAATCTCTTGCTTAGAATAGCTATTAACTCAGAAGATATAGTACATAAGTGTATGCACAAACACATGAACATTCACTATTCCTTCCCTGTATTAGACTACTGCAACAGTAAATACAATAATCAGAGCTATAGCATAGCAGGATCGTCAGCTTTATCATGCTCTCCAAGCCAGGGGGGTGTTGCAAATTAAATTACTACCCAACTTTGGACAGTTATTAAGAATTGCTTAACAGAAAACTAAACATCAATTTTGAATTGCCAGATCCCGAGACTTGTACTTCATTATGTGTAACTGAACCAGCAGACAACTAAACCAAAGGGTCAGTTTTCTCAAAGCTTTAATACTTGGGCTTCAGTAAAAGATAAAACAAAAAAAAACCCTAATATTATAGATATATGGAATACAACAAAAAATGTATACTTAGTCTTATAGGACTTCTCTAGCATATTAAAACCTGATTGAACAATTGTCAACATAGCCTGTATGTGTCAAGTGAGCAAGTACTAAGTGCCCTATATTTTCCCCCAATACAACCATAAATGTTACACCATTGCATAGAAATCAGGCAAAGGAATGAACAGCTTAATAGTTGACTCTAAACCACACAAGAGGTCTTACACACCCTGCACAAAAGTAAGTTAGAGACACAATTGGTTTAGAGAATGGTACAAGATGATCTAAATGCATTAGTACCCAGAAGGGCAGGTAGAAGAGTAGAAAGGTAGATAGAAACCTACTAATGAGCTTATTTTTTTTATACAATTACCTGACTGACTCTGCTAGCTGAAAAGCATTATTAAGTCTTATTTCTTTATTTTCATCCAACAGCAAAGTTAAATCCAAACTTGAACATAATGTGCCACATTGTGACTCTAGAAGTGTTATTGATATGTCTTTCTTGCTATCAATGTAATTCAGTGCATCTTCTAATTCTTTTAAAATCTAGAACATATACAATTAAAAATATAAAAACATGAAGTATGCATCAAAGTCAAATCAGTCCTTTGGACGAATGATAATAAAATCAAAAAGGTTAATTTTACAGGAGAGAACAGAAGATTAAATAAATTATATATTTGTGTATGTACCCATTTTGTGTATAGTGTAGTAGTCAGTTTTTAATACAAGAAAATACAAACTATTCCGACTTCTACTGTGCTTAATTAATATTTAGAATATTTTTCACATTGTCATTATACATTCAAAAAGAAATGTAACATTTTTGTTATCCCTTACCTCAACACAAATTTTTATTCCAGATTTTTTGACAGATATCAAAGCTAACTTTTGGTCAAAACTAATTGATATAAACCTGAATCGATTGGGCCTGTCTTTGTTTTCAGGAGAGCTTTCTTCCAGCTTTATAAGTTTCTTTTGCTTTGGTGGTTTATCACTTTTACAACTCTCTCTTTTTCTTTTATTAAGGGCTAAAGACAATTTTGAATTTAATTTCTCTTTAATTAATAAACAATCATTTTTATTTATCATCTCAGTATTTAATGTTTTAGGAGTTTCTAGCTTAAAGACAATTTCATCAGCAACATTTGATTTGGATTCATTTTGACTGTCTGAAGTTGTTTGCTGAGAGACACGAGTATGTGTTGTACCAATTTCAACATCGCTAAGGCGCCGAGGACTCATACAGCTACTTGAATATGAGCTAGAAGAATGGCGTCTATAAATAATAGAATCATCAGCACTGTGTGTTTCAAAATCTTCACTAACAGATGGAGATTTCACTGAGCTACTCAAAGATGTTCTATGCTTCCCTCCAAGAATTTTCTTTGCTTCACCTTCCTCATACTTCATACACTCTTTCTTTCTCTCCCTGAACTTCATTTCCTTTCCATCTGGGGTGGAACTTTGTATTTTTTTTATAAATTCTGCTTTAGTTTTCACGTTCTTCTTGCCTTTAGGTGCTTCTGGAGTAAGTTGATATATCATATTCACTGCTCCTTCATCCATTAGTAATTTATCAACTTCTGTCAACCTTTTATATTGCTTACTGTTTTTAGGTGAGGGTTTTTTCCATTGTAGTTTAGACAATGGAGATTTTGATTTCGCTCTTGGTATTAGAACATCAGCCTTTAGCTTTTTTGTTGGGATATGCTCTTTACTAATCTGTATGTCTTTGGGTTTAGTAGTTTTGCCTTTAGTAAAAGTGTCTGGATTATCAGGATCAAATATAACTTTCTTTTTTATTACTCGACTCAATCTACGTGTGGGGCCATCGCCACTTAACTTATTTGATGTTGTTATTGTTTCTGTACTTGAAGTATTTTCTAAAGTTTGTTTATCCTGTTGGTCTTCCTTTGACAATAAATTTTGCTGATCACTTTTAAGTTCTTCAGAGTTCTGGACTAAAGTTTCTTCCTCTTTAAGAACTTCAGTAGCATCATTGTTTTCAACAGGCTCATCATCCCAATCCATTACAAGAGATTTAACAATACTCACTGGATGTTCTTTCTGAGTATTTGCATCTAAATTTTGCTGTTTTTGGTTATCCGTTTCTTTATTATTTACCACATTTTCCTCTTGTTTGTTATCTACATCTTGCTGTTCCTTACATTCAATCTGGGTTTGCTGAAGCTTGTCATCTTGTGGATTTTTATTGTCCCCATCTGGTTGTATTGCTTTTTCAATATTACATTCCGAATCTACAGTTGAGCCACATTTTGTGGGACTCTTATTTTTTTCTCCTTTTTTCAGTTTGGAACTTTTCAAATCACTTTTCCTTTTCTTCTTTAATCTGGATAATTGCTGCAGGGCAATCTCAGCATCAGATATTTTATTTTGTGCCAGTGATGATGGTTTACTTATCTGGCTAACTGAGTGTTCTACATCATTACCCTCCAATATGTCAAGCAGTTCCTCTTTATTAAAGATTTCTTGTTTTAAACTGCTATTGTTGTTCTCCACATTTTCACTTACATCTGATGACCGGAGAACTTCACTCAACTCAATATTTCGTCCTATTTCACTTAGAATATTATTACTTTCGTTGTTCTCTTGATTTTCATCTACTTCTCTTTCAATTTCATTAACATTCTCCTCTATGAGTACTTCAGTTTCAAATTGCACAGATGGTACAGATGGTTCCATTTCAACTATAGTCTCTGTGACAATCTCTTCTTCAATACAGATCTCTCTTTCTGGCTCTTTTGTTGTATCACTCGCCACTTCATGCAGTGCATCCTCCGTTGTTTCTGAAGCTCCATTCGTATTTTCTGCTTCTGGTTCTGGTACAGAATCATTTTCATTTGCTATATTACTATCAAGTTCTATAGGAGGTGGGGTCTGTGTAGTAGCCTTAATTTCACTACATTCTGTCTCTTCAATGTTTATATTTTCTACTTCATCATTTTCAATTATCGAAGGATTGGACTCTGATAACGTAGTTGATTCACAATGGTCATCCTTAGACTTGGAATCACAATCGACACCATTTGATTTGTGACACACATTTGACTCGTCGGCACTCGCTTCTTCAAGAACATTTGGTTTTACAATATCAATAGCTGTGTTAAGAACTGAATGATTTTCCACTGCTTCCATTTTTCTATATATTCAATAAGGATAATTTCTAAACACTAAGTTTCAGATTAATAACCTAATGTGTTGATAAATAAATCAAATAAACGCAATAACACTACAAGAAACGATACTTTTCTGCTTACATGATCACTGTACACTATATTACACACAGATAAATAAAAAGAAATAAATGGAAACAATATTCCAATTTGATGATAGTGTTTAATTTCTCTATTTATCAAAGCGTCGGTCCATTTAGTTTCCAAGCAAGCAAAAAGGGTCGCCATATAAATGACGATATTTTTTTATAAGTATAAGATACTTGTTGGAATATCTGAAAATTGTCTCTGGTATACCTAATTACATTGATATAATATTTTTTTGGTTAATTGTATTATACATAAATAGAAAATGACAGTAAATTAAAATTTGAAATATATTAAAAGAAAAACTACATTTTTTATTTAGCTATAGTTGAGTCATGTGATTTTTTTTCGAAAGGTTAAATAGTATGCCACCAGAGTGGAGGAAGTTATAAGAAGTATCCTTCTCGGTAGTTCGGCGACAGGACTGTGAGTGTAATTCGATTCGTACCTTCGCCAACGAGCATAGGGACGAGCATCGTGAAAAATAACTTCATAAATGTTTGATATAACTCGTATCACTTCCCCCTTTGGAATTGAGAGGTTTACGTTTGGAGAAGCGGACTAGTACGAGTTTCCCCTTTACACCGCGCAAGGGTTCTAAAGTGTTCGTAAGAAACTTGTCTGTTGGTTAGCGCCAGCTTGCGCAGCTGAAGACCAGCAATGGCCAACTCATTGCGTCGATACCGAAAATTTTGAGCGAGGTCGAGAGTTAATCCTAGAGCCAAACTAACCCGACACTACACTGAAGACATCCCGGGTGTCATCTGTGCAAGATTAGTATGGCCATCAAACAGATCAAGAACAGCAAAGCACCAGGTGATGACGGAATCACAGCAGAGCCCCTGAAGGCAGGTGGAAAACCGGTACTCAAAGTCCTTCAGCGAATGTTCAATTACGCCATCCTCGATAGCACAGTGCCGGAGGCATGGCATAGGAGCGCAATAGTTCTGTTCTTCAAGAAAGGCGATAACTCCTTATTGAAGAACTACAGACCTATCGCGCTGCTAAATCATGTCTACAAACTGTTCTCGAGAGTAATGACTTTGACTTTGATTTTATGACTTCCAGCCCCCCGAGCTCGATTCCGAAAAGGCTACAATACCATACACAACATCATTACGCTGCGGCAGTTTCTACAGAAGACCGAGGAATATAATCGACCACTTTGGCGTTCGTGGACTATGAGAAAGCCTTCGATTCGGTGGAAACATAGGCTGTGTTGACATCTTTACAGAGATGCTGAATTGACTACCGGTACATACACGTAATGAAGTGCTTGTGCGAAAATGCCACCATGTCAGTCCGTATACAGGATCAAAGCACAGCATCTATCCAACTGCAGCTTGGAGTGCGACAGGGAGATGTTATCTCCCCGAAGCTCTTCACCGCAGCGCTGGAAGACCTTTTTAAGTTTTTGGAATGGAACGGACTGGGCATCAACATCAACGGCGATTACATTACTCATCTACGGTTTGCCTATGACTATTGCCAGAGACTCTCGAAGATCTCAATACAATTCTCGATGACCTCAGAAGAGTTTCGCAATAGGTGGGCCTGAAAACGAACATGGATAAGACGAAAATTATGTCCAATATCCGTGTACCGCCACACCCAGTCGTCGTTGAGAACTCAGCTATTGAAATTGTTGACGGGTACACATACCTTACTTACTTACTTTACACATACTTAGAACATATCGTCCAGCTAGGTAGATCCAGTTTTGAGAAAGAGGTCAATCACCGAATCCAACTCGATTGGGCAACATTCGGGAAACTACGCCAGATATTTTCGTCCTTATATCGGTGTCTGAAGACCAAAGTCTTCGAACAGTGCGTGTTGCCAGTGATGACCTACAGTTCTGAGACATGGTCGCTGACTATGGGGCTTATGCGGAAGCTCAGAATTACTCAGTGTGCGATGGAGAGGGCTTTGCTCGAAGTTTCTCTATGTGATCAAAGTAGAAATGAGGAGATCCGTAGCAGAACTAAAGTCACCGACATAATACTATATATATATATATATATATATATATATATTATTATTATTAGGCTTATAACACGGTAAATGCTCTATCTGTATGAAGAGTTGTTTCAGTATAAATATAGTTTTGTTTTCATTTTAATAAATCTTTACTCAAATATCTCTATCTATAGCAAAAATCTACAATTGGTGACCTCATTTGACCGCACACATAATGATTTAATAGTTTGTATTTAGTACAATATTTAGTCTATATTTATAATTAAGTAGTATTGTAGTTCATTGTTGACTATGTTGTATAATATGATTAAGCATTACAATTGTGTGATAGCTTGACATGTATAGACTAGAATCCGAGGCTAAAACTAATAAATCTAATAAAATTCCTATTTAGTCTGTACTCTGTAAATACTATTTGTCACTTGTCATTTAACGTCGTATCTTTTTTCTTTAAATCGATTTTATAAAGGTAAATAAGTTTGCTAAAAGCGTATATATATTATGATTTATATTTTTCTTAGCTATAGGCACAAGAAAGCTTAATGAAGTACCTACTTCCTTAAGTAACAAGGGCAACTTTGAATATACATATACAATTTGAATATACATAAATGCGAAATAATTAAATCATGAATATACTTCCCAAGAAAAGGTGAGTTTATTTTATTATCTAATAAAATTATATTAACAGTATTAACTATACTCTCGTAAATAGAATTCCAATGAACGATATTTCGTTTATTATAGAATTTACATATTTCGTTTAATCTGCTCTTCCATTATTGAAGTTCTATAAGATTGATATGATTAACAAATTTCTTTATGGATTCTAATACATCCTAATTTGATATATTCAAATTTCCAGGTGGCACGTGAGGACAAAGGAGAATATAGCGAGAGTTAGAAAAGATGAAGCTGAAGCAGCAGAAAAGGAGAGACAAGAAAAGTTACGCATTAATAAAGCTGAACGAGAGGCTCGCTTAAACTTATTAAAAGAGAAAAGTAAGCTTAAGCTCTTAGATTTAGACATTGAGCCATCTAGGATACAAACAACTGACAAAGCAGAACATATAAATTTCTTCTCAGACATTGAACATGCAGTTCATTCTACAAACAAAGATCATGACATAGAAGTCAAGGACAAAAAAGAAGAATATGAAAAAAAAATTGGATATTTAACATATTTAGGCCAAGATACCAATGAAGCTCTTGGAAAAAAAAATTGGTATGAAGTACCACCAGATGAAGCTAGGTATTCAAGGCCTAATAATGTCAAAGATACTTATGAAAAACTTGTTTTGAGGGATGAAGATGGTAAACCTAAAGAAAAATCTGTTGATGAAAAGTATGGTGAAGTCGCTTGGAAGGCTAAGCAATCCATAGATCCGCTAAATTCCTTTAAAAAATATTGCAGTAAGCCTAAAATAGAGAAAAAAATTGAATTGTTGCACAATGAGCAAATCACAGATTCATTTGAGAAGAAACAAAAGATATCAAAGCATAAACATAGAGATGGCCCTAAGAATAATCTACAGAAATTAAGGGAAGCAAGGTTAAAACGTGAACAACAAGAGAAGTATAAAACTGAGATTTTCTTATCTAAACTAAGTGGTACTGCCAATGAAAGTAGCAAAGAAAAAACTGCATCGAAAATCCAGCCAAAATATAATTCACAGTTCAACCCTGAACTTGCTAGACAAAACTATAGATAAAATGGTATTATAGGGAACGTATATAAAACCTTTTGCGACTGGCCTCTTCGCGTGTGCTAATAAAATAAATTCAAATAATTTCGAATAGAAAATTTCAAATTCAAATTATTCCGAAGAGAAGATTTCGACAGCCACGCGAAGAGATCAGTCGTTGCTTGTTATCCGCGCCGTCAAGTCATGTGCCGCTCATATGTGTAAATCATCTGCAAACTATAATCCTTCTCCATGGCTACGCTGGAGCATCCAACCCGCACATCGCGTCGCACTCCGGCTAGCCAAATTCTGCCAAATATAATCCTTCTCCACGGCTATGCCGGAGCATCCAACCCGCACATCGCGTCGCACTCCGGCCAGCCAAAGTATTTAATTTACCATAATTCTTGTTTTAGTGATACCCTCTTATTTTTCCTTACCTGTTTGCCCCAGATTCTATTATTTTATATCACCTTTTTACTTCAATCTATCTCTAAAATTAATCTAATATCAGCATTGTTTTTTGAGAAAAAAAAAATTATGTTGTTGATTTGTAATTGGTTGGTTTTGATGTTGTATTCACTTTTAATAGGTGTAAGGTGTAATACCAATTTTTCAGAAAAAGAATTACAATATTATACTTAAGACTCATCATGCATCTGAATGGACAAGGGGATGTTATACAAAAACATTTTTTTAACATTCCAAAAGATTCAACCATTCTAAAGCTTACTTTTTTTTTCATCAAAGTGACCAGAATCACTTATTTTTAAAGCCTGCATAATTGAATTTGTTTTTTTTTAGTTTATGCAATTATTACAAATTGTAATTAAAACTAAAGAACAGGTTCATACATTTTAACATTGTATATCATTTTCAGATAATTCAAAACCATTGCATTGTCTGTGGTCATAAGCAATTGTTTGATTTAAATTATTTTGAGGTTAATAAAAAACAAAATTCCAAGGGAAATATTTACTGTAATGAACATATGGACCTGATTCTGGATATGTTATAAATGTACACACATGGATCTATTTATACATGGGGCCCTCTATTTTTATAATAGGAATGAAATTTGAAATGTGTCAATTTCATAAAAGCATTTGGGCCATCTACAAAAGTCTGGTGGGCAGTAAGTTAGGTAGAAATGCTATAAAGCTATTGAACTGGGTTTTGTGTCAGTGGGATACTCATTTTATGTAACATAAGGATATTACCCTAAATATTAAAAAATGAATAATTTGTCATGAATAATTGTATACTATATAAATTTATGAATACATAATCATTTTACATCTTTTATATATATAAATTGAGACTATTTTTGTGAAATTTGAGTTAACAAAACGAATGGCAATTTATCTTCCAATTTAGCGAATGAATAATTGAATGTCTCGCAAAATAGCTGTAAAATTCTTATTATAAGTGTTCCTTCACTAGATGGTTCTCCAGATTTCAATCTGAAATAAAAAATAATATTCTTCCTCATTAACTTCTCATTTAATTAATTGTTTGTTACATACAGTCAAATGATATACAGGTTATAATTTTACAAAAAAATTTAAGTAACTTGTCACCTGATCTTGTGGAAATATGTAAAAATCTAGATATAGATGTAAATCTAAATATACTAATCCTAAATCTACCTGAACACATACAAAAATACACCAATAATCAGTCCAGCTACTAAGGAGGCCAGTCACATACAGGTGAATTATATATATTGTTTATAGAAGATTTATAAAATATGTCGCGGCATCAATTATGCATATAACATTTTTTGTATAATACATAATAATAAAACCGTCCAGGCTTCGTTAATCGTGGATTGCTAAAAGTTCAAGCAAAATTTATTTAGCGAAACATTGTACAGCGCCATCTATTGAAAGTTCACGCAGAAGGTTTAAAGGTTTCTTTCTAGATCGTGTAGAAGTTGATGGTTAATACTAACTTGTTCATTGTTGATATTTTAACATATTGACATAGAAAGTTGATGAAATTTTCAACACTCTCAGTCTTGGACTGGCGAAGTAGAGTATATATTCCAATCAAGAGTGGATACCCATCAATATTCTCTCCAAGCTTCTTAGCAATTAAATCACCTGAAATAAAATTGAATAATATTTCATACTGTGAACTGAACTTGTCTATGGTAAATGTAGTAAAAATCTGTCATCGCGTGCACTGCGGCAACAATTGATGATAGAACAAAACTACTGTAGTTATGCCACACTATAACTACTTTTATGCATTCTAAAAGTTCTAAAAATCCTTATCCTATTAAACTATAAATATTTTATTAAAGACTGTTTCAATACCCGTAAAATACTTTATAAATTATTAAAATCCGACATTCCATTCGAAAGACAAATAATTTAAAAATGTTAATCTCAAGAAAATAATGTTATAATGTAGTAGTATAGCGATGATCACATTCATTTTGTTTGCAGTGTACCTTTTTTGGACATGGCATCATAGATTATATATACCGAAAAGACTATGTATACCACATTGACTGTGTTTATTTATTCGTTAGCACAGTTCTGGAATATTCAGTACACAAATTTGTATATCTCTCCTAAAATAATTAAAAACTAGGTGAAATAAAACTTTTATGTTAACAAAAATAAATCTATTGATTGCATTTACAGTTATAAATTTATAAATATGTGTTATGTGTATTCGAATGTGTGTATATATATATATCGGAGGGCAGATGTCTGTGGAACGCTGGCGCCATCTATCGGCGTGGACAGAGTCAATGGTGGCAGTCCGGCGAGAGTCTATCGGCAGTTGTCGAGTAGCCCTCGACCGGAGAAGTCTACTGTTGGAACTGTCGCGTTCCTAGCTATTAGTGTTAATGAGTTTGTGTAAATTGATATCGGGAACATTAAGTGATTGAACATTATAAACCGAGTTAATTAATGAAGTGTTTGATTGCACCAACAATACCCATGAACGCCCACAGAATAAGAAATTAAATAATGGATCCAATTAATAACGATGTCGGCGGAGAACTCTACGCCCCTGTACTTTATGCTTCTCCCTTCTCTCCTATTCTCCGACATATATATGTATTTTAACTATGTGTATATATATGGTAATTTAATATATTATATACATGTATATATGTAAATATATTATATTATGTAATAAGTTATTTAGTGGATTTAGACACTAACCCAAACCTCTCAGTCAGGATCTCTCAGTGGGGTTGCCTGGAAGAGATCACTACATAGTGATAAGGCCTTACTGTTATTTAGTTTTAATTGTTACTTTTGTAATTTAAAAGTATGCAATAAAGTGTTTATCTATCTATCTATCTATAACCAGTCTTAGTAGACTTTCCGCTGCCACGAGACCGGTATATAGGTGGGTTAAACCTCGGGGAATTCGTAGTATATATATATATATATATATATATATATACATATAAAGTAACACAGTAAGCACAATGCGACGTGTAAAAGTGATCTGTGACATTATTTTTAATTGAAATAAATACCTGTAGTCGGACATATTTGTAGTCTGGATATTTGAGAAATCAGCACTGTCGCCATTACGCGGCCCATATCTGCATTCACAAATTCGTGAGCATTTTTCATATAGATCTTTTCAAACGGTTCATAGATACCGCATCGGACGAGGTATTCTTCTAATGTGCTTATGAGTCCTAGAGGAACTGCTTTGGCGTTGGGCTTAGTGCCTTTCTTTATTTCATTCAGTAGAGATCTATAGTAAATTTAGTAACAGTTAGTCAATTCTTTTAAATATTTTACGATTATTAGGATGACCATCACTAGCGCAAAAGTATTTTATTACTTGATTCGTTACTGTTAGGTCTTGAGTTTGATCTCCGGATTGTATCTTGACATATTTAAAAATAACCCGACCATCCTACGCACCGTCACTATCTGCAGAAACGACAGGTTGTCAAACACCAGAACAACTGAGCACGCCACCAGTGACTCCCCCGTGATCTTAAGGATCGAACTACCTATAGGGCAACGCGGAGGCGCGCCGCCCGACGACCCAAGAGGACTCTCAGCGGTACGACGGCCCCCCGTCCCATAGGCTAGTCTGAGGCGGAAGGCGGCGGTCGTGAGCCCCGCGTCGTCATTCCGAGCGCCTACGACGGGGGCGTGGACGACTGGGTCCACCTCCCGACACAGTTTCGCGGCCTCCTTCAGTGAAATCACTTCGTCGCTGAGAGGCCACCGCTTTCCAACAGTCTTCGACCATAGCTCTTACCACGGGTGGCAGGGAGAGGTTGGTCGACCCTGATACGGCCACTAGCATTCCTCGGCACGTCCCAACTGGGCCACACCGCGAGCGTGTGCTCCGCCGTATCAACGGCAGATCCACACTCGTGGCTCTCCTCAGTGGGTTCCCTACGGGCCACCCGGCACAGATAGCACCTGTGCCCCGAGAGGATCTGCGCCGAGTCGACGAAACACACTTACCTGGGCTAACGCCGACTCCAAAATTATCGTAACAATTTGAGCGACTTTTATGTAGACCAATATTTTATATTTCATTTTACTTAGAAAAAAGAATTGTTCTTTAAATTTTGAGCATATTAAATTGCTTGGAATAGTTTGCTTTGAAGGCGGTTCTTTTTTTGTTAATATCTTTATTTATGAAACAAAATGCGGTAATTTCGTCAAATAGTTTCAATTTACGAATAATGATGATAGAAAGAACAATAAGAAGAAGAACATAGAATATTCTTCATTCATCACACACGATTTAAGTAATACAGGAAAAATATATTTATCAATAAGATTAATCAACATATTAAATATATTACTGGTAAAAACTTTTTTTTTATCCTTCTATAATGATCCGATAACTCTCTTTCAGATTTCCTTACAAATAAACTGGGGTCTTTTGGTTCCCTCCGTTCGGACCACCCATATTTTTTTTGGTACTATGGGCCGGAAAGGTTAATCTGTGTGTTTTTATTTTTATCAAAAAATGAGGAAGGAAGGAATTGAGTTTAGTTTAGGAAATGGCTCGATTTTTTTTGTGAGAGTAGAGCATTCTCTCATACGCTTAGCATGTACTAATAAACACTTACTCATTCATGGTACGTAGAGATGCCTCTAAATGTGCTGAATCAAATTTGCAGCTGGTATTAAGTTGATAGGATATATGTTTTTTCAATAACTGCAGTGTTCCTATGACCAATATTAAATCTGACAATTGCTGGTATACCTTATGGCCTTTAATGATAGTTTGTTCCATATCTTTTACATCGGCATTCGCCATTTTTTCGGGATTACTTCTGAATATATTCTGCACTTGCTGCAGTTGATTTTTTATCATATATCCGTATAATGAGTCTAAGCCGTGTAATCCAACAACACCGATCGCTTCGTTTAGTTTCGCGAATGTTTTCGTATTTATAACTTCGCCGTGGTTTTTAGCGTCAAACCAAGCAGCCGATATGTTTGTATAAATACATATTCTACAAATAGTAAAATGAATTCTTAGTATCGTCCTTACGATCTCAGTTGATGCTAAGTGCTAATAGACTGGAAGTCATGAGGGCAAAATTAAGAAGTAAATTTTATTTCAATCTAAGAGATATTGGTGCCTTTCAAAGTATTATGAGCGCACCCACATCGCTTTAGACAAAATTACTGTGTTATTAAAAAAATATTAAAGTATAGTAAAGTAAGTAGAACATTATATAGAAGAAGTAGTTTTTTAAGATTGCTAGCGATGAGCGTATCAGTACGATTCGCCACCGAGGTCGTGAAAAATAACTTTTAATATACCTTCCAACCTACGTCGAGGATCAAATCTGGTGCTTGAACGTAAAGTCTGGCTAGTATCTTTGTCAGGTGGGCACGACAGATTAAAAAAATAAAATCACACATTAACATAAGAAACAAATTAAATGGTCTAACATATTTTTTATCAAAACACTGATTTTATTGTATCTTTTTTTTTAATTATTCTTAATATTTATGTATTATCTCGATTGATTGTTTGGACGTAATTCATAGTTCTTTTAATATAAATAATACACCCATAATTCGATTACAAGTGGCCCAAATTTTGCCTTATATGAAACTAACTTCATACCGCTCTCCTGAACCTGGTTGTGCTTATGTTTATCCGGCTTTCTTAATAGGAACCAGCTAAAATTATTTATAAACGTCTATCATGCCCAAGGAACGCAGTAGTCGCGTAAATTACAGGGTTCCGTCGTAACAGAACGAACGTTTTAAATTATTGTAATGTCATCGGACACTTCAGTATTCTAGAATTAAAGAGTTTCACCTGGCATCTGTAATTTGTACAATTTGGCGAGCAAGAATCCCCATGAAACTAGCCGACGGTCCGTATACACTGACGCCTTTCCGTATACTGATTTCCTTTGCAACACTTTGATTGATAATTGCGGACACCTGTAATATAACCGCAATGAGTGTCGCGGTCACGTTAAGTAAGATATTTTGAGGTTGACTATCTGTCTTCCTACAAGTTTTAGATACCTCTAGAAATAAATAATCACGTGTAACACCCTATTTTAGTTTAAAATAGAGCATTAAAAGTTTAGTGATACATTTACCGGATTTAATATTTTTTTAAAGATAATATAATCAGTTTCAGATTTGTCTCTACATAACTTTAAGAAATATGTCAAGAATATTCAAATTAAAACAAATTATCTAAATATAAAGTTTCTTGCCAGGATGGTATATCGTATGTACCTTAATGTGTATATATAACAATGAAAGTAATTCCATCTAGCATGAACTCTTTACATAAAAAGAAACCTTTTACACCAAGGCTCCACAGATGCCTCTTTACATTTTTCGCATTAATTAATTTAAACGGTATTCTAAAAACAAAACACGCTATGAACATATGTCTTGCACATTAAAATAAAAAAATAGATTCGAAATTATGGGATATCCTTTATTAATTATTGAAAATTTAAACAAGATATATGGTATATAGGAAAGTGAGTGTGAGCTAGTAGTAGATACTCATAAACTGTCTCACCTGCTTTTGCCATATTCTTAAGCCGTGTATGTTTATGTAATCCTGAATGTATTCTAAAGATCTTTTATAACCGTCCATATTTTCAGCTAATTTTTGGAGGCGAGGCATTAAATTGTTAGCCTTTTTAATTTGTGGCTCAATGAATTCAAAGAACTTTTTGCTGATATGCCCATCCAATTCCCTTAGCAATCCTTCCTCTAGTAATTCTGCGGGATCAACTCTAATCACACCCACTAATGTTGATCTCATGTCTAAAATTCCTATAAAACTTGTGAGAAATTTAATATCCTATAATCAGTTTATTATTTTATAAGGACGCGTTTTTGACAAGACATGAATAAAAATTAGTAAACAATAACTCAAAAATCTAAACATTTGACGCCCTCGCTGGTGAATTAGGCCGAGTACTCGCTTTGGTTCGATTCCCGGTAGGATGAACTTTGGAAATTGCATTTTCTAATTTGTCTGAGTCTGGACTGGCGGGAAGCTTCGGCCGTGGCTAATTACCGCCCTACCAGCAAAAGACATACCGCTAAGCAAAATATCTGCATTGGGCTGCACTAAATTAACAATTATTTTAAGGATAATTTTATAAGTTTCTGTAACAAACTCCCAGATGACATTCTAGAGATTTAATTCCTTTATTAAAAAGAAAGATTACTAATTTGAATGACTTATTAGATCAGGGTCGGCAAACGGTGGCCCTCAAATAGACAAAAGCATCGTGTCTTTTTCAGCACGCTGCTTAAACTGAGCTATACACTCTTTTCAGTAATACTTTTTAGCTAGATTAAGAATACCTACTGTTTGTAACATCAATAATTAAATAAATGCTTTCTCTCTTTCTATTAGGTTGTTAGAAGTATTATGAAAACGATTATGGATTATTTGAAAATGTTGTAAAAGCCTACATGAATATTATTTTTGAATTTAACAATAAAAAATGTTAAACCTGTTGTGAAGGTAGAAGCAGAATGAGTAAGCCTGGCTACCTCCATCCTATGTTCCAATTGTGCGTACTCCCTCAATTTCTCCTTTTCTATTCTCGTCGGCACCTCTTTAATAGTCCATGTTTGTAGCTCTATAATCTTTTCGACGATATTAAAAACCATCTCTGGTATGATTTGCAAGACTTTTTGAATATATTTTATTAGTTCGCTGCTATAATACTGGGAGACCGAAACTAAATCGTCACTTTGAGCCTGGTTGATTCTTAACAAAGGTATTTCCATGGCACTAGCTAGTTTGAGAAAAAGCGCTCGCAAGCGACTAGTGACTGCTGGATTCTCTTTAATGCTATCTTGCATATATACTGTATACAAATCTATTGTACACCAAGCATAGCTGAAGTCGGCTACCGTTTCCAATGTCACTAGAGAATCCTCCTTTAATGAGGCAGCCCTTAGAACATTTTTCAAGGCGTCTTTGCTATCGCAAAGAAATTGCACGACGGTAGAAGTGCTTTTGATACTGTGAAATTCTTCGACATTGTCCAAGACTTGGAGAAGTTGAGTGACTTTTTTTACTGATTTAGGTGTTATCGGCTCGTTTAGAGATGAAATCTGCTTTCCAATATTAGCAAACCAGACTTTTAATTGTTCATTTTCAGCTACTTTTGTATATGGATTTGATCCCGAAAATAATTCTGATAAATTATTAATCGCCTCCAGAGCAAGTTCCTTATTTTTGTTCCAGTTCTCGCTCCTAGCATCGAGCAGTTTCTTTAGAAACTCTCTAATTTTTAACTCTAGTTCTGCAGTGCTTATTAGAAGCTCAAGTAATTTAAGGGGATCATAATTTGATTCCTTAATAACCAAATCCTTCAATTGTTTACTTTTTTTATTGTTATCAAAAAATATCACATCACTATTATGTAATAGTAACCAGCGTAAGACATGGTTTGAATTTAGGACAACGTTAAGTATTTTGTTTATATTATCTAAGACAAAATCGTCGGTCAGGGTCCCTTCCTTAAGTAACAAATGAGTCTTGTTTATAAGGAGCTGTACAGAATTGCCTCGTTTCGTGTAAATTTCCTTCACCATTTTCGCATTACACGTGTTATTCAATGAACTTTTCGCTGCTTTGAAATTCTCCCAGTAATCCATTATATTCATAGTGACCCCCATGTAAACTGGTATAATCCAATTGCACGGGAAGAACTTATCTACAATCTCTCTCATTTTAGTAGTGTCATTATGTAAATAGTGAGGAGTAAAAAACAAACACACTACGAGCATATTAGCCTGTGTTGCTAAAGCGGATGCTTGGTGTTCAGGTATAGTATATACAGCTAGCTGATTGTATATATCTTCAGATCTCAGTTTTCCTACAACTTTCTCCACAAAATCTGGATGGATAGGCACACGACTGGAAAAAAAATGCAAAATCTATCAAACAAGATAATATATTTTGAAGAATAGGTTCTTTACGCTTGCTTGTCTTGGGCAGTCGGCAGGTGAATGCGTGACGGGAATGTTACGAAAAGTGTGATCGGGCGAGGCAAACGGACGGCGAACTAATTAGTTTAAATTTGTATGTGTGTAGAAAATCATTATATGTATTAACATAGAATATTATATATATATTAATTAAACTTTCGATATTTTTTTATTAAAATAGGCATAGCAGTATCGCGATTGAACATGAATAAAGAGACACAGGAATTTAAAATAATAAAGGTAGACACATGCCAATGGAAAAATTATCATTTAAATACAAGGTTGTTAATATACGAGGAGGGATCAAAAAGTAGTGACAATGAGATAGAATATAATAACTATTGATGCTCTTAATCATTTTAATTTTCTACATAGTCTCCGAGTCTCTATACACTGGGTCCAGCGCTTTTCCAAGACTTCAATTATTTTCAAAAATCCATCACTTCGTTATCGTCTTCGTAGCTGTTTCACTTTAAGTTTTATTTAAATTTGGGGAACAGATAAAAATCACTAGGCGCCAAATCTGGTGGATAAGTGGGTTTGTCAACCAATTCGAAACCAGCTTGCTGAATGGCAGTCATCGCAACTGCCGACCTGTGTTCGTCATAAACCAGCATGCCCCTTTAAATTTTCCCTCTCCTTGTCGCTTCTTGTCATCAATATCAACACACAATAACTTGTCTTCAACAACAATAACTTCGCAATGTCAAGTCGATTTTGTTTCAGACCGTCGAATAACATTCTGGGCACCCATCTTTCGGAAACCTTTCTCATATTGACAGATTGTTTCAATATAAATAGAACATTTCCATAAGAAATGCTCGTTTATTGAATTAAGTATAGGTAACTTTTCGATCGCTCAGTACAATTATCTCGACTTTTGCAACATTTTCTTCAGTGACTGACTGACTATGGACGGCCGCAGCGGTCTTCCGTGCCCGTTCTTCCTACTCGAAATTCAGAAGCCTACCTTGCGACAGTGTAATACAGCACTCTCCTAATGTTGTTTTCAAATCACAATGAATCTCTTGCGTTGTTAACTTTTTTAAACAAATGCATTTAATAACGGCCAGCACTTTGTTTTTCTCCATTTTCGAAAACATGTTCCAACACGAACAGAAAAGATTCCGAAGAAATCAAAAGAGAATTGAAGACTTATTTCTTGATTAATATTACAAATATGTATCTGAGCTGTGCCAGCCAATATTTATTTTTTTCTTACCAATGAGTATGTTGTGACTACTTTTTAATCCCTCCTCATATGATGGATATCAAAACTCTATTTACCTAAAATATTCAACTGGGTAGTCAGAAGGCCTTCTCCCTTGCTGCTGATTATACCCAGTGTCTCTCAAAAGCTTGCAAACATCATCTACATTTGATTGTGATTGACTTGTGCTGTAGCGATAAAATGCTACCAATAATCTTTCTCTTACACAACCAGGTATGTATAGATCACATAAAAGGAGCATAGCTCCATATAAATATAACGATTCACACTGAAAAAAAATAAATTGAATATATCGATAAACACAATACAACTGTATATCTCATATATAAATTGTTATCTTTTTTTAAAATCTCAAGTGTAATTATTCTCTTTCGAGCAGCATTGTTAATTTAAGTTTGAAAAACTCTCTCTCTTAAGAGTATGGAAGGTCTCTCTTCAGAACATACTAAATTTATGTATATTCTTTATGGATTTTCAAAGATATCTATTTTTATACACACCAGTAGTTGTTTACCCTCAATATCCTTCATGACTGTATCAATTGTTTGTTGTATAAAAGCTCCATCATGTAGTTGTTCAACAAATGCATTCAAATCCACTACATATTGGTAGGTATTTTCAAAAAGCAAGTAGAACCTTGTTATTAATTCCAGATATTTCTCTTTTAAGTCATCATCTAAGTCTTGTAACTTCTATAATTAAAAATATCCAGTCAAACAGTGTTAAGAAATTATAATGGGGTTATTGTTAAATTGTTATTACAGTGTTTAGACTGATTTTCTTTTCTTGTGCTTCTGATATTTTAAAATAGCTAAAATCCATAACGACATCTTGATAAACTAGTTGTGCATCTTTATTTTCAAATCTGAAAATAAAATACAAATCCTAAAGTGCCACAATAAAATATGTAAATTAATAATAGAATAGATTAAATATATCCACTACACTGATCTTGTTAAGAAAATACCTACATAAAGTTACATATATATATATAATCAATATTTTTTTTATTTAAACAACCTTCATTCACCCAAAACAAGTAGTTTTTACAATTATCAGGGATACAGGTACAGTGTAATATAAGTTTGTAAAAATATTGAATAAAAATTCATTTTTCCACCATAATATTTTCTATAACCCAACAGGTTTAACAAAATCTATTCTACACCATCTATAATGTGCGAACATCTTAAACTCATAATATAAAAAGAAACCTTTCATTTTATTGACTTGATTTCCACAGAAAATGTTGTATGATTTTATGCATAATGAATTTAGATTTGAAAGCTATTAATATCAAATGTCATCCACAAGTATACCAAGAAATGTTATATATTAGAAATTAAAAATCTTAATATGTATATATACACACAAACAGAGTGTGAGGTGATAGTATAAATTAAATACTACAGATGCATGTTATCTCACTAAATAACAATTATATTTTTCTAGAATTCATAGAAAACAATTCTATATATTGGTCATATTTATGACACACTTTCAATACATAGAAATACTTACAAAAATACTTTAGGAATATGATCTTTCAGTCTTAATATTTCAGCCAAGATAGCATTACCATGTGAAACTATTTTTAATAAATTTTGAGCACATAGATTATCTTCTGCTAGGAAAACACGCATTTCTTAACTTTTTATAATAAGGGAAGTAGGTAAATTAAAGTATCCGATTTTAACTGTTGAAAACATGAAAGTTATAATGACATTTTACAACAATCCTTTTAATCAAAATCACATCAAGAGCAATAAATATAATCATTGATCACAATCAAACTAAAACTTTTATTTAATTAAAACTATTATTTAAAACCAAAAACCAATTACAATAATTTTATTTTTTTTATTAAGTGATAAGTTGGAATCAGAATGGCGTAGGTTTTAGACCATACAGCTTTGTCTTCAATTTGAAAATCTTGTAGTAACAATAATACATTTTACGTGAAACACATAATAAAGGCGTCTTTTAACGATAGACCGTAGAGACTCGGCATTGCCAGCTATAGCCTATAACAGAGGTTTCACTTAGTTCCGCTACAGAACGTATGTAATATGGACACACCAAGCTAATTTTAAGAAAAACTATTGTAACAAAATTTGTAAATTTTGATAAATAAAAAAATATTAATTGAAATTTATATTTTTTTTTTTTCACTAAATTTTAATCATAAATTTAGTATATTTGCATATATTTTTATGATTTAATTAATATAGCGTTTGGTTGTTATGATTTTTGATGTAAAACTTGTTTACGCATGCTTGGCTTGGGAACTAAGTTGATGAATGAGTGACGGCAGCGTTACAACAAATGTGATGGGGCTAAGCAAATGAACGTCGTACATATTACTTTAGTTGTGTGATGAGTGATCTGAAGCGCACCGTTTTTGAATAATTTAATGTATTTTATTTACACGGAATTTATAACCGAAACATTTTAAAAATAAACAATATTACGGAATCAATATAAGATTGTAACACTAGTTATCTACATGGCACCATAACTCAGGTCAAACTTCAAAGTTTGAAGGTTCAACTTATAATGTAATGACAGTCCATACTTCATTGACAACTGCTCAGTCTTTCCTCAAACATGGTGCGCGATTATTGATTTTTGAATACATGAAATCGGGTTTCTTTAATTATGACATAAACTACTTTAAAACATATTTTGAAAGAAGTAAATGTGCAGGAGGTATATCATTACAAAAAGTATTTTTGTATGTATTCTGTATATAGTCCTTAATTAATATGGCTTCATCATTATTAAGTTATGAAACATTGGTACATGCCATGGCCGGTGCCACAGTAAGTATCTGAATGAAAAGGATTAAATAATGTTTGAAAAATATGTATTTAAAATTAAATAACATTTTTTTAGGGTAGTGTTGTTGGTATGACTGCTTTTTATCCTTTGGATACTTTGCGCTCAAGGATTCAAGGTAAGTTTTCCTTATCGAGGGTTTTTCGGTATTCTTTTCCTGTGTAAATACAGACTCATTGTTTTTTTGCAGTTGAAGATTCTGTAAAACTTCATGGGACACCTTTAGAAATACTTATCAATCTTGCCAATGAAGAAGGTATAGAATCATTATATCGTGGCCTATGTCCTGTACTGCAATCTCTTTCTGTTTCAAACTTTGTTTACTTCTACACTTTTCATACATTTAAAAGAGCTTCTGCAGGCAGCAGTTCAGCATTGAAAGATTTATTATTTGGTATGTTGGCTGGCAGTGTGAATGTATTGCTTACATCACCACTCTGGGTAGTAAATACTAGAATGAAGATGCAGAAAAATCAATATACAAACATATTTGAAGGACTTCTAGATGTATTCAGGAAAGAAGGGTTCAAAGGATTATGGTCAGGCACTGTGCCATCCTTATTGTTAGTTTCTAATCCAGCAATTCAGTTTATGGTTTATGAAGCATTAAAACGAAAATTATCATTGAAAGGGAAGTTTGATATGTACACAGCATTTATTATTGGAGCTTTGGCTAAAGCTATAGCGACAACTTTAACATATCCTCTGCAACTAGTTCAATCTAGACTTAGAGCAGGCTCAAGTTTAGCATACTTATACAGAGATGTAAAGGCAAAACCTATATCCCTATTTCGTGGATTAGAAACAAAGTTGTTACAGACAGTTTTAACTGCTGCATTAATGTTTTTAATCTATGAAAAAGTTGTACGTATGGTTTTAACAATAATGCGTATAAAACTTATCAAGCGTTAAGGTTTTGTTTAACGATAATAAAAAGATTCACTTTTTAAATAATTCATATTTGTAAATTGGGAGGCTTTTTAATGGGCTTTAAATACAGAATAATTGAAACACTAACTGATAATAGTTAAAAAAAAACTATTCAACTTTTTATATTATTTGATATAATAGGTGATGTTTATTATATAATATATATATTATTTGCTTATTTGATGAACTGTGATAAAAGCCAAATCATGACCAAAACAACACATTTTAAGTTGATTATAGTTAAGTTTACAAAGTAAGTTATATTCAACAATTATTTCTTAGTAAAGCTATGGTGAGGGAGTATGGGTGGGTAGGTTAAAAATAATATTTATGGCAATATTAATTTCATTTTATTGTAATAAATGAACAGAAAGTTTAAACTGTATTACTGTGTTTTAATTTGGGCCAACTTCAATTCTTCTGATGTACGCACAACTATTTTCATATATTCATCAACAAGAAACTTCAGTTCTTTATATACCTGAAATGAAATCAATCCTCAACGTTATGGAAACAAACAATTATAATAGTGATTAATAAGACTGCCTCGCGAGTCCAGTGGTGTGAGTACTCTCTCTGGTGGCAGAGGTTTTAGAGTTAATTCTTGGTATTGCATATTTAGAAAGTTGGCAGGGTGAAATTGGAAAATTGTATTTTCTAATTTGCCTAAGTCTGGACTGGTGAGAGGTTTCGGCAGTGGCTTTATACCCTTTCAGCAAAAAACGTATCGCCACACAGAGATTTGTGTTCCAGTATGATGCTGTGCAGAAACCATAAGAAGTATATCGCCTGTTACCAGATTAGCATGCTTCCATCTTAGACTGTATTATCACTTACCATTAGGTGAGATCCCAGTCAAGCATTAAACTGTCGGCAATAAAAAAAAAGTATATCAACCTAGGTTATAATTTTTTTTTAATCATATGCATAATGTCACGTTATTAGCATGTCGGTGACGATGACGCGAACCTTAAACTTTTATCTTCTACCAAAACGTGTTCCACGTCAGTTATGAAGTTTTCAGTTCAAAAAGATTGCATCATTTTTTATTAAAATTTTTATCTTTATTCATTACTAAAAACGAAAATCCACGCTTTTCGGAGCAATAAATTTACACACGGCATTTATGACCTAGAAAGATTAACAAATTATATTAAAAAGGTTGTGTTACCTGATTTACATGTGGGTTGTGGGTATGATGAGAGAGCTCGTTCAACAGTTGGTCAGCAAGGGATAAGGGTGCCGCGCCTGGAGCAGATGTGAGCGGGTACAAAGTCAACGCGACTCGCTTTAACTCTTCACAGCAAAGCTCAGCTGCTTCCAAGGCACGTCCACCATTTAGCATGGCTTGTATACACAGAGTCGCTTCTACTTCCTAAATTATAAAAATATATATTTGAATCCTGGATATGCAGTGTAGGAGTAAACGGTATTGTAGAAATAAAAATCAAAACTGAAATTTCTGAACAGCCACAACATTTTTCATTACCATAAAAAATTGACAATCATCGAATTTCTTTTTCTAAGATCTCTTTGTAGTACTTATTTGTCTAATTTTGTTTAAAATACGTTACGGGAACCTTCGTAAGGAAACATGCATATTTTTGGCAAAATTCTGAGATAAGGGTAGCTTGCCAATCCGCACTAGAGCAGCGTGGTAAATCTATGCCATAAAATCCTGTGATAAAGAGTGGGACATTAATAGGCTGCCAATTACCTCTTATTTATTGTGAACTTGTTTGTCCATTAAAAATATTAATTCTCTTACGAAAAAATGTTATTGCACGTCATATCATATAAATAAAATTGTCAAATTCTAGTAGGCTACACAAAATTATTCATTTAAAGGACCTGTATATGTTTCTAATGCGATAATAATGTTGAAAACTGTAAAAAAACCAATGAGTTTTTAATTGAGCTATTGGGACTTTAAATATTATCGAATAACTGTCTATTTTTTGTATCAAAATTAAGAACTAAATTTAATATGTAAACCATTTAAGTGGAAAAAATATTTATAAAAATCCCAACTTGAACGGTCGGCACATTTTTAACAAGCCCAGCACATTTTACTATGGTAACCCAGAAACCATTTGAAAATCACGTCCACTTTTATTCAATTGTTAATACATATTTTCACACGTTTCTCAGTATAATTATAGATATCTTATTTAATAATAGATCATTTTATTGCGGTTTACAAAAAATAAAAGTAAATTACCATGAATCTTAGGAGGAACCAACGAGGCAGGAACTGATTTGTACTTATAGCCCTCTTCGTAACAGCTAGTAAAGTTTCAGAATTTGCTTCCTTTAGTTCTGGATATAAACTTTGAAAGTCTATATTTTCAGTTTCTAAAAAAAATTACAGAAGAATATTAAAATTGGACGCGTTTAATTAAGGATTGGGTTTAAAAATGTATATTTAAAAGAAGCTTTGTGTGCTACTATTTACTATTTTAATATCTCAGACGTCCCAAAGAGGAAACATAGACATTTGAAATTATTAAGAGATTGACGTTTAAGTTACACAAGGAAAGTAATGTTAAATCTAAAGAGAATTGTTAACAATATTACAGACAGCAGTGACATTGTAAGTGAAGTTTTATTTACTTTGGTTGGATTTTAGGCAATTAAAGCAATAATTTATTCGGTCCTAATCTAAACTTAAATCGACGAGGTTATCAAACAATCGAGCTAAAGTTTCGGAAAACATTAAATGTACAAAAACTACCTGTACTTGTTTGTTTATTAAATTAAGGAATTAAAATACTACTTCGATGAAAAATACATTGACTGACGTTAAGGTAGTTTTGTATCTTGCATAGACGCGTTTTCATAATCGTCCATAATTAACATAGTAGTTATTCTTTAATTGAATTAATCTCTCCAATTTCTTATTGTATTAATATGTAAAGATATGGAAAAATAGTGGATAAGATTTTGTATGATAAATATGTCAAAAGAGTGTGTGTTTTGTATATGTACAATAAATATAGGTATATATTAATTGTCTACAAATATTTAAATTTATTATGTTCGCCTCGCTCGTTACCCATTCACATTACCGTAAGTCAAGCGTTCGTAAAGAAGTTTTACCTCAAAAATGTATTGCTATATTAAATTTCCTTGTTAACGTAGACAATCAAGAATCCAGTATAAGAAATAATTAAAGGAATAAGAAATAAGCATTTCAAGGCAAACTCGTTACGATTTTTTTTATGATTGTAAATTTTTGTGTTTTACGTTATTAAGTACTAGTACATCGCTATACAAACAGATTTGGCCATGATTGGTAATATATACTTTGAAAGTTAAGGTTCAGAATCCGTAATATTGTGGACCTTTTCGGCGAAGTATTTTATAAAAAAGGATGCCGAATAGATTACAACCAAATTTAGCTTAATTTTTTTTGGCAGAGGTGTTTAGCTGAGGCTAGTCACCATATTAATAATTTCGTGTCAGTGTAAACTCAGTATTTGCATTGCAGTACGATTATGTACAGATTATTCACCAAGGTAAATGAGTTTGTTGTTTTAGACATGACTTGCCATAACATAAACTTAACTCATTTTTTAACTGACTGTGATCACACCTGACGGTAAGTGACGATACAGTGTAAGCGAGAGTAAATTCACCTCTTATGGTTTCAACAAGTATCGTACCGGAATACAAATCTCTTACTTGACGGTACTTCTATGCTGGTAGGATAACTAGACCCGACCGAAGCCTTGCACCGATCCAGAGTCGGGCGAATTAGAAAGTGCAATTTCTTAAATTCGCCCTACCGGACATACACTTCAAAACCTTCACTTTCAATGAGAGTACCTGCACCACTGCGCCAGCGAGCCATCAAAATAAAGATTGGTAAGGGATAAAGTATATATTTATAATACCTTGAAAGGAACTTACTAAGTAGCGCTTGTTGTACTGAATCCAAGGCTTCAGGGACCTCATTACGCAGCTCCGCTGCTAACTCTTCTGGACCAATTACCTTTTAAACAGAAAATGAAAACTACATCCTATTTTATTAATAAAAAGAAACAAAGGTTATTTCGACTGTTATCCCACCTTGAAATTATTCCCAGGGGATCGGAAGCTACATGAGAGACATCGAGGTTAACATCTAATAGATATATACAGTACTTATAATTAGTATCATTAATAGATATACTATCGATATTTATTAAATATAGACAGTATATAGTTTTGTAGAAACTTTTTTTAAGATAGCACTTTCCATTAGCTTTGCTTTAAAAAATCAGGCGGTAGTGTTATAAATTTTGTCATCATTCTCTAAGTTTATCGGTATGTAAGACAAAGTAAGCGTTCATTGTTAAGGTGCTTAAGAATAAACGTTTTTTATAGTCATTTTGTGGACAAAGGCAATGGAAAATGCCATCTTGAGGTAAGTTTTTATGTTGCGTTAAACGATTGATTTTTTACAGATATTGTGATCACACATTATGTATATGCATTGAGGAAACAAATAAATACGAGTATAACAGCCATGTATCTTATAAGATGTGAAACATTTATCGAAAATAAAACATAAAACTTAATGATGCTTTGTATAACGTTGTATAACGTCTCATCGCCAAACAGACCTAAACAATTTACATAATTTGATACTTAGTGATATGGACATTAAAACTAATTATATAAAATATTACATTAAAATATATTAAAATCGAGCTTTCCTATCACTTAATTTCCTTTACTTTCCGGGTATTCAAGATTTAGTTCAAGGCAAAAGACGTTCCAGCTCTGTAAATCAGTCAAGTTATGTCAGCTGACGAGTAATGTCGTCATGGATTTTTTGTTACGACGATGATACTTCTCATGCGCTAAAAATAGCGATCATCGGCTATTTAAAATGTCAATTTTATGAAAAACTAAACATTCTTAGATTTCAAAGTGTTTGGAATGAATTTTGAAACAAAACATTAAAATTATAAAAGTAATTAAATGCGGAGACACATAGTTAACTAGTTACATACATTACCGATTAGCTGAGAACCCTAGAGACAATGGACGATTTAATGACGTCAGAAAATTGCTACTTAAATTAGCAGGCAAAGTCGATTTACAGTTACGATAATAAAGTTTACAAGGTGTAATAATTTTGTCGTGAAACAAGTTATATAAAGAATTTACATCAATTCCCATTTAAAACTGTATAACATCAATTTTCGTGCACTACATGTTTACAAAATATATTTGTACTTGAATGGATGAAATAAAAGAACTTTATTACCGATTGAAAATATAAATAAGATATAAAATACATGCGTGTTAAATAATAGTAGGAATTGAATAAATATCAGTGATACTGAGAAGCGGTAGAGAACTATTATGGGTAAACAGTTTGAAGGAAGGTCTGATAATTACTATTTCTGTACATTGTGTATAATGTACACATCATTGGAGTGCGTCATACAATTGATTTTTACCATCAATGTGGGCTCTATTGGATCACCTTAAATTTAAAAGCATAGTAATAAGAAAAACAAACAAGGATGTCCAAATCTTACAAAAACGCAGTATGTATCTAATACGTAAATAAATCTTTTAGGTAGAAGATAAGAGCAACAATATACGCGTAGTATATATGAAAGGTTATTTTAGATTGTGATTTCAAAATAAACAAGTTTTCTTCAATTCACAAGGTTTTTATATATAAAATTTTAAACATCGTTTCAAGAGATTGACCTTGAGAATTTTGAAGGTTAACTTCTTCACCTATTGAGACTAATTTTGATGGTACTTATAAGGACGTATTGGGTAATACATAGCAGACTGGGAGGTCTTGTTGAAATTATTTAGAGGTCATTATATTTATTGAAATCAACGAATACATGCCTATATCAAATGACGTGTTGTACACTGATATTAAAATAATACATCGATTCGTAGCAGTTGATAAATATTAATAATTAAGCTTGATAAGATTTGACATTGTAAAAATTTGATAATTGATTTATTTTTTGAACAGATTTCCTTTGTAACTAATCGCCGAAACGCTATTTCATATTACTTCGACGAAGAATAACCTAGATAGTGAATAAATTGAAAAATTGAATAAAAAAACTATTGTATACATATACTATATTGAAATAATGTTGTAATATTATAATAAAAAAAGGATTTCCAACTGAGACTGAGCTGCGATATTCTCACAACAGGGCCTAAAGGACACCTCGTAACTTTAAATCTTTTTACTATATCAATATAATTCGCATATTGGAAATAATATGACTCATATAATGATTAAAAAGGACTGTTATTCCGTAATTCAGTGTTTCGCGTTTTGTAGGCCATGACCAACTTAATTCCCCCCCCCCCATTCTTTTAAAAATATAAATGGTAAGTTTTAGGAAGAAATCATTATGACATTCTTATCAAAACACCGTAAAAATTAAAAACATATAACGAAAAAGTGAAATTCAATTTCCAATTATTAGAATTCCAAATATTTTAATATTTATTTTATGTTAATTTAGTGCGATACTTACCCCCGCTTTTGAATTTCTCCATTTCGGGCGTAGGCCCACGCCTAGTTAATATTCTATCAGCAAAATCGTGCGGCATTGTTAAAAAATTGCCTTAGGTTATGACACTATAATATAACATCTAGACTAATATTATAAAGAGGAAACACATCTGTTTTTCTATGCATGACAGTTAATAATATCGATCTATAATGACAGCCTTATCACTTTTTCTTACTTGTTTGTTTTTTCTTACTTGCTCTTATTTTGAAAACATGTTTAATTTTAAGAATATGGGCTGGTACAGAAAGTATAATATATAAATGTACATACATATTTACAAAGCAGAGACTTTATAAAAATAAAGGTAGGAAACCATTAACGTCCCACTGCTGAACACAGGCCTCCTCGCTCATAGGACAGAGGGTTTTTAGAGCATTGACCCCACCACGCTGCTCCACTGTCGGTTGGCAGGTATAGTACATAAGTGCACTCTCATAGTCCGGTATGACGGAAATCCGACACGACTGGAGAGTGATCAGGTGCAGTACCAACGGCTTAACGTGCTTAACGGCTTAACGAGGAACGGGAGTGCAGCACACCGCCAAATTCCCAACTTTGGATAAAAACTTAATATCGATTTTTGAATTCACTCGATCCGGGACTCGTATCCAGGTCTTCATATCAGTAGCTGAATATACTTACCATTAAACGAGGCAGTTCTTTATAATAAACGAGGCTATATTACTTTCTAAAAAAAAAATATAGCCAAGGTGTCAACTAAAAAATCTGTCATCGCAGGTGCTGCGGAACCTATTGATGATAGAACAATAATATATTCTACAATATTTTAGAATGTAGCAAATATCTACAAAAAAGTCCGCGATACCATAAAATCAAAATACTATTTATTCAAGTAGACTCAAAAAGTAGCTTCCGCTGAGAAGAAACCGACAAGAAACTTACTTACTATAAACATAGTTTATGTACGTTAGAATGTGTTTAGCTTTTATGTGCAACTGGAATCAAGTCCAAACGTCCTTGTCACGAACTCTTTTGCGTACTGATTGAGACGGATTTTGATGCACTGAAACTCTCACTTCTACAATCGCTTGTTGGGTTCGAACTGAGCGTGGGCGACCTGGATGGTGAATTTTCAAACTCGAACCGGTATTCTCAAACATTCGGTTCTATTGTCATAGTATCGCCCTTCGGTGGCACTTCGTACATTCAATTGTGCACGATATAAATGTAGATCTGACACTATCGAATCACCATTTCGATAATAAACGCGAATGCAAGAAGCACGATGGTTTCCCGGGTACGCTTCCATGGTTACTGAATTTCCAAATAATGGCGGAGCACGCTCTCCTATCCACCGTCCAACTAATCGCGCCGTTACTCGGACAACGCCGATACAAATACGGGGGGTATTTCCTTATATCCTTTCTGGACACCGTATACAATATGTATTGCGTATATAATATGGCGGTACTGTGAGAATTGAAATTTCTCTGAATTTTTCTCTCTTAAGGAAACGCGATCCCAATTGATATATGGCACGTATTGCTCTTTTTTGTAATATAAAGATAGTTTCAATGTCCGGCGCCTTACCCCATAACAGTATGCCGTAAGAGATAATGCTATGAAAATATGCGAAATACAAAGCGAATTCAATACGCTTAGTCTTTGCCGAGTTTAATATTAAATTATTAAGAGAAAAACAACGTGAGACAAGTGTCAAGGTACTATTTACATCGCCATATTTTTCTAAAGTTCTGTCTAATTTAAACAGCAAGGAAAATGTCCAACTAATGTAGTTATGTCACTATAACTACTTTTTTACATTTTAAAAGTTAATAGTAATTAAGTCGTTCTTTATTGTTACCATCAGTCATTCATTCAACTAATATATGAAAAAAAAACGATATTTGACGATTCAAAAGTGCTGTGTATAGACCTACTTGAATAAAGACAATTTAATTTAATAAAAGCGCCGAGAATAATCGAATCATATTATTCATACCTCTGTATTAACCCTTATCATATAAAATCAAATTTCATTAAAGACCGTTTAAATACGTATAAAATACTTTTATGAATTAATTACCTATAAATTATTAAAATCCGACATTCCATTCAAAAGATATTACGAATTTTAAAATGTCAACGTAAAGAAAATTTAAGCGACCCTTATAACTGGGCCTGCGACTGGTGAGTTAGCTTATACCAGTGATTTGCTGATGATACTTCGCTATTGTTTAAAGTTAATNGTTATATTATCAAGCTAAAAATTACTGAAGCGATTTAAAAAAATCTTTTATTACCTCCTTAAATTCAAGAATTTTTCAATACCTGAGTATTTTTAAATTTACTTATGTCGGACATTCTACGTAAATAATGTAACGAATTAAAAAATGTATTAGCTAGATATATATTCGTTGTAAAGTAAAACCTGTATATTGATTACATTATGAATGTAAGTGTGTATGTTTACGAAAATAAATCTATAGTCCGACTTAGTAGATTCTCCACTGCCACGAGATCGGTATCTACGCGTGTGGAACCGCAGGGCATTGCAAGTTGTTATATATATCTGAAATATATAAATGAAAAAAGTGTACCTGTAATGATCTAGGTGCGTTGGGAGATATTGCAGGCTTGGCAAGGAAAGCATGTTCGTCGTTGGCTAGGCGTAGACATGTAAGGGCGGCCGCCAACCAGCGTCTTCTCCACGGTGCGCCACCTCGGTCACCCGCACAACGTGCCGCACGTTCGTACATTACGGCGGCCGCTGACAGGTGTCATTTTTGTTAATATATATATATATATATATTTATTTTAGTAGTGCACAATAATTATGTTTGTATTAAATATACTCATTTTGCATGTACCTCCTTTACTAGAGATAGAAATAATTATAAAAAGTTATTCTATTGCACTTACCCAGTACATTCATGGGCCTCTATCTCCAACATTGTCTGGAGGAGATAATTTTCAAAACAATCGTGCTAAGTGTCACCTCAGTTACGTGTATAAATATAACTACAGGGAAATTAAATACAGGCAACAAATTTACAATAGTTTAGATTTACGAATTTTGATAACAGAATTTTACGCCAACTTTAAAGCTATGATGTCCGAAGAATATGCCCACCTTTGTATCGGTGGAAACAGCAGCAATGTTATACTATCTAGAGATTTTATTTCAAGCAGAATAATGGCCGAGGTTCGTTCGAATTATAACAAATATCCAATATTTTTTATGATTTATACGACATTTATACTTTTATGTACAGGTAGATATTTATATACATATATATATACATACGTATATGAAAGTGAAGGTATATAGTGTCCTTGTATACTATGCCTGCCAACCCGCAATGGAGCAGTATGATGGGTCTATGCTTTAAAAACCTTTTTTCATATGAGTGAAGAGGCCTATGCCATGCAGTGGGACGATAACGGGCTGCTATTTACCTATGTCGTTTCACAGGCTCTAGACTATCTGTGTACCAAATTACATTAACATCGCTTAAGTAGTTTTGGTATGAAAGCGCGACAGACATACAGGGTTACTTTCTCATATATAATATTAGTAAGGATTAATTATTATTAAGGATTAATTAAATGAACTACGAGGTATAACAATTAAGTAATGAGACTGATTCCATAAAAACCGTATATTTGAAAATTTTTCTAGAACTCTGCCATCCCCTTCAAAGTAATCCCCTTGGGCAGCTATACAGCATTTCCAGCGCGTTTTCCATGCTTGGTAACATTTCTGGAACGCTTCGTCTGTGATGTCTGCGAGTACCCTCGTCACGACCACCTGGATGTCCGTACTTGAATGAGGCGGCTGTTGCAACACGGCGATCCCTTTAGAGGCTAAATACTGGGACACGCTGTGGGCGGTGTGGCACGGCGCGTTGTCATGATGAAGGATCTAGTTACGAGCGATGTCTGGGCGCATCCTGTTGACTCGTTTTGGCAATCTTTCGAGTACTTGGCAATACTAGACTTGATTCACAGTTTTCTCCGGTGGAACGAATTCCTTGTGGACGATTTCATGGCTATTCGACTGGTTTTCCACTCCACGCCTCGTCTTCCACGCTTTCACGCCCCTCCTTAAACTCTTTGTGCCATCGAAACACCTGGGCACGACCAAGAGCACTATCACCATATACTTTTACAATTTTAGCGTACGTTTCCGAAGCTGTTTCGCCCAATCAGGCGCAAAATTTTATCGCGACGCGTTGCTCTTGATTTCGTTTTTCCATTTTCGTGACGAGCACTACAACCACACTTAAACTCAACTTGACGCAGCAGGCGAACTAAACAAGCTAGAGCGATGGTACACATATCAATGGAGAGGGGAGGGATGCCGGAAAAAGAGAAAGGGAATTTCAAGGTCACAGGTTTACCAGAAGCGCGGCAATAAAATCGGTTTCATTACTTAATTGTCATACCTCGTATGATATTTTATGGCAATACTACCCTCCTATGTACATCGTATCTAAAATGTGTATTTAGCAAGTAAATGATTTGATTTGACACACAGATTCACACAACAAACACTGTCAAAGTAGTTGTTACCTTTCCTATAATGGTGTCGAGAGATATGCAAAGCGTAGAGGAAGTCGTAGTAGGGGTTATGTGGGTGCGGGTCGTGCAGTTTCGCCCGGGCAGCTGCTGCTCGCTCCGCGTCCGCCGCCAGAGCCCCGCAAGACACCAACGCACTCAGTTGTTTACGCTCCGCTATTATGTACAATAAACGTTACATAACCAGTCCAGTTTTATTTTTGAAGTGAAAATTTCTTTAGCATCATTGTGAATGGAAAATCCATGAAACGAAAAAGCGACCGCAAAAAGAGACAGACATATAAATTCATAAGATTTAACACAGGAGAAAATGTTATACGAAGCATTAAACATTAAACGTCTCAGACAAATATTAAAATGCAATTTCCTAAGTTTGCCCTACCGGGGTTCGAACCCGGGACCTGTGCTAACAATGGGAGTACTAGCACCACTTTGCCAGCAAAGTCGTCAAGCTGATGAAAGTATGTATGTATATTAGATATGTATGTCGTATTCTAGTTATTTTGTTTCGTTTTAATGTACACGAATGTTTTGGTGGACAGTAATTTTTTTTATATTAACGTTATCTTTATTAAGCATTTCTTAAAAGTTGTAAACTGTTTTGTTAGTTATAAATGTCTTTAAATTTTGGTTTAAAAGTAACAAATAGGCTACATCATATTGTGTTAGTGCAGGGATCAGCAACCTTTTCTTATAGAAGGGCTACAAATGTTTTGAGGGTATTGGTGTGAGCCACAAATGCTATGAGGATAATTGTGTGGGCTATATTTTATCTAGTAAACACAATTTTATTACATAAAACAAATTTTTGTAATTTTAACCATATTTAACGTAACGTACGAATGACATTCGTAGGCTTGCGTGCCGCACCTTGTGACTTACGGGCCGCTGATTGCCGACCCCTGTGTTAGTGGAAATATCAGAGACGTGAGTGCTTCCGCTCCACTTTACACAGACGAAGTAACAAGAGCAAGATAGTAGATTATATACACTTGCCCAAGGTCGTAAGAAGTGTAGCAGCGGCGGCGGCGCGTGCATGCGGTGCAGGATTGGCCGCGGCCGCACTTAGCGCACGCGCCACACGCCCCCCGGATAAGTGCCACTTGAACACCACCCATTGAAACATTGCCTGACAACAATTTTCTAAGATATAGCAGAGATTAAACGACTTCAGTGTTATGACAATTAAATAATAAAAGATTTTGAATAGAATCAGAGAAGCGAAAGTTATTAAAAACGCATAATGATGGGACTTGAGCTTATTACATGAAACCGGCGGCGCATGGAGTATATAATAATCACAAAATCTACAACTAAAACTGAAGTCCTCCCTTATGTTAACGTTCCTCACGATCTTATCAAGCTCTTCCACGGTATTTTCCATCCGTTCAGAAGCACAGATTCCTGGTTTGTCCACTCTTCAGGCAATGATACAAAAGCATTTAAGACTAAAAAACATATTGACACCAAACAAAAATGTATCAACATATATTTTCTTATTGTGATATAGGTAGAGCTCGACTGTATTTTCACCTGATGGTGATTGATAACATGGTGTTGAGTCTTCTAATTCCGGAGGCCCGACACAACATTCTAAAATAATAGCGAGATGAAAAAGTTTATTTTATCATTTAAACTCTCGGTTTTTATTAGAATTTATATATGATAATGTAAAACGATTGAATTACCAGATTAGGATCATCCTTGTCTGCTATGCTGATGGCTGTCTCAGCCAGTCGCACAACACATGCGCCAGCGTCGTGTATCTCAAACAGTTTTATCACCTGTCATATGTACAAATAAATATATTATAGATAATTAATAAATAATAAAAGATCTGAAATTGTAACAAACTCAAATACATTATTGGATCAATGAGTTTTACATTTAGGATTACAATTTTCAATATAAACATTATAAAATTAGTTGATTTATACAAAGTATCTTATTATTAATAAGCCCATATAATTGATATGATGGACTATTGTCTAAGTTTGTTTACTCATTTAATCAGTAATTAGATAATTATGACTAGCGAAATGAATTACTTTTATCATCACCGAATAATAATTATATTATCATTTAAGACTCCCATGTATTTAGCTATAGCACCTTCAATCTGTCGGTTAAATTCTCCTTCTTCTAGGGTTCCTTGAAGAGATCTCTCATAGAGCTACCATACGATATCATTTATTTACTAATTTTTACATTTATTTTTAATTTAGAAAATAAGTAAATCATTCCTGATAGCTTCTCTAAAATAAATTCAGCCAATGTTAAGCTTCTATAAGTTGATATTCAGAATTCAGTTACTTTAAAGGCAAATTCAGTTATTTTATATAACAAACAGAACATTTGTGATACACATCATTTGAGTGCCTACTTTTACATAAAGTCAAACCCTGAATAGTATGCTTGCTTCAAAAGTAAAGATACTATAAAAAGACTCACAGTAGCAAGGGGGGATTAATTCACTCTTTCATATGCAAAATAATGTAGCTTTCAGGCATCATTTTAAACTGACCTTCATATAATACAACACGAGGGCCTGGTGCTGCGTGAGTCGAGCATCAGGAGCAGCTACTAAATGCCGCAGGAAGGGCTCCGTGCTCACGCCTTTAGCCGCACGACAAAAGGCTGTGTACGCACCTTCTGCGTCCTCTAGCTCCAATAAGGCCAGCCCAAGAATAAATTGTCCTAGATGCATTAATTAAGTAAAGTTAAATAAATCTTGAAAGACATGCGTTTGGCTCTAATCACATATAACATACGTTTAACACCACTATGGTGTCAAAATGGTTAAGTTAATAATTTCATAGGCATTATTGTAAATTAAACTGAAACTTAATTCATTGACTTAAACTTTAAAATAGTAAAAAAGTCACAACATCAATAACAGTAACTGATATTTTATAACAGTAATAAATATCTTTTTTAAATTAAAAAATACTTTAAATCAACAAGTTGGGGTTTGATTTGATTTAGAATAATTTGTATAAGATTATTAAACTTAGCATCATTACATTAGTGGAAGTTGAAATTTATATCCACGAGGTCGCGGACAGAACTTAGCTTTACATTTAAAGATATTATGAACATGTTACAACCACTGAACAGAACTGAAATTTTGACATTCCAATAGTTTATCGGAAAAAAATAACAGTGGGTACTTCTATCTCGTCACAAATTATTTAAGTATTATGGTAGTAGTAGTGAAATCCAAATTTCGTAGCGCACTAGCGTAGCGTAGTAACTTAGTATAATTATAAATTCTTCAACTGCTGTTACTTACGCGAGCAAGCGTTCCATTCGCACCAGGGTTCTAAAAGTGCCACGTAGCTCTGCACGAGGCGCGGCTGGTTTATCGAAGCCAACCACCAGCCAAACTCAAATCCACCGCTTACGGCCCAACTGAACCGTGTTCAGGAATTATTATAGTCTCATATCACCATCGCCAATGCACACCGTTAAAAAATGACGTTGTAGATCCGAAAGTGTTGGCGAAAACATGTATTAATATAGTTAAGGAATATTTTTAGATGAACGCATTCGGAGCTTCAAGGATGCCATATGTAGTTGTACATATTATATTAGTCTAAAGGCTTTTATTCGGGTTTAATTTGGTTTAAATAGATACCATGTAGCTCATTAGTGTTTAGGAAAATGTAAAAAAATCTACAGATTACAAGCCCATGGAAAAAATTAACAAGTGAAATGAACCAACGTTAATAACGCTTAAAAGGCTCAAAGTTATTTTATGATATAGTAACAGCTATCTAAGCGTTATTCGTGTTGGTTCATTTCACTTGTTAATTTTTTCTATGTTAAATGTAGTTAAACAATTTTACAAACTTCGTGTGCGAATACTTTATTTTTATTATAACATACATACATACATAGCATACTCATTCCCTTCGGGGTAGGCAAAGACCACATCCTTCCACTTGCCACAATCCTTGCATATCTGCTTCGCTTCTGTCATTCTCATTAAACCTTTCATACAAGTTCGTCGGTTTAGAGTACTCTTGACTTGGCCCTTAATTAAAATGTCCTGGGTTTGGTCCAGGAACGTTCGCCTTGGTCTTCCCCTTCCAACTTTCGCATTCACTCTTGACTCATAAATCCTTTTTGTGAGTCTCCTTTCACTTATTCTCTCTACATGCCCAAACCATTGAAGCATACCTTTCTCATACTTCTCAACACTCTCATCTCTACCACTTTATTTTATTTTGTTATTCTTCTGTCATACCGAACTTTCACTACCATACATAAGTGTTGGCAACAACACTCCAGAATGCACAGCCAGTCTGGCCCTTTGAGACACCATCTGGCTATTCATAATGGCGCGCAGAGCACCATTTACCAAATTCCCTGTATTCACTCTCCTTTCAATGTCACTTTCACATGTTCCATCTTTTGTAAATTTAGATCCCAAGTATACAAATTCTTTCACCTCTTCCACTTGTTCCCCATCTATCAAAATATTGCCATTCATCATAGATTCATCTCGTTCAAAAAGCATAACTTTCGTTTTGTTTACATTCACTTTCATTCCCTTCCCTTTCAAAGCTTCATTCATAATATTTACCATCTCCTGTAGCACATTAGAGGATGACGCAAGTATTACTTGATCAGCAGCATAGAGTAAATATTTGATGAGTAATTAATTCATTCTTAACCCATACATACTTTCTTTTAAATCTGTCAAACAGTTATCCATGAACAGCCATGGTGACGTAACACATCCCTGTCGAACACCTTTTTCGACAGGAAACCACTCCGTATACGCCTCGCTTATTCGGACACAAGCACTAGAACCCTCATAGAGAGACTTCCATGCTTGAATCGGATTACCGCTCACCCCATACGTAGATAACGTTGACCACAGCTCATTCCTCACTACTCGATCATAGGATCATATTTCAATTACTACGAATAGTTTACACTCTCCCCGTGTATCTAATATCGCGGAGAGCGGGAATTTTCAAAATAAAATCGTTATATTCGTTCTAACTTTAGTTTAAATACATTTTTTTAAATTGTAGTGAATAGCAATACAGTGTTATCTTTGGATACAATTATTTTGCGAAAAAATGTACAGCACCACTTTAAAAAGCTAATGTGGAAGGTTTCTTTCTATGTACATAATTTTCTATTAGAAGATCCAAGAGAGCTGTAAAAGCTTACTTGAACAAAGAATTTTTGAATTTTTTATTTAAGAAGTTCGTATTAGTTAGCGTAGGAACTTGTAATTTTTTATATAACTTGTAATATAAAGGATACAGTTGGTGAGCAAGGTGGTAGGCCATTAGTGGAAGAGCTTGATGCCAATGAGTGGGCGCCCTGGCTGCGGCGAGATGAGTGCGGGCGCGCCGACCCCCTGCAGCAGCTGCATAAGCTGCTGCAGCACCTCCTGCGTTCTCAGCATTACTGACACTCTCCGCACTCTCACCACCCAAAGCAGTTAGCTTCAAACGGAACGTTTCCGACGACCCTACCGCCCTGATTAAAGAAAATCTTTCAACAAAAGTAAAGAACTTTATAACATCTATTAACATGCATTAATGCAGTAATGGTTACATGCCTCCGTCACTCATAAGACCTCATAAGAGGTTTCTGGTTATGTACTGTAACGACACATGGTACATATTTTTAAAACTGGCCACTTCGGCGTAAACAGGCCTTTAAAATAAAATGGCAATTTTGTAATGGGAAAGGATTTAGAGGGCTGCACGCCGATGGACAGTTTTGACTAGGAGTTGAGCGATGCACTATTTTTAGCTGGTGATTTTTCTCGTCGCGCTCCAACCAGCTAAAGTACTACACTACAGCTTGGCAGGCTATATATAATCTCACGATAAAACTCACGGTCGTTGCAAGGTAGCTGCTCGTAACCACAGCAGAGCGCGATATGCTTGCCAGTGCACTGCACAATGACCCGCACCCGGCACGCCTCCCGCTCCTCTCGCTACACCTAAGGCTGCCAGCGCACCGCGCACCACTCTAGATCTATAATATATTACCGAATCTTATATGTATGTTGCAATGTCTTTTTTGTTTTGGTTTACAAGTTTAATGTGCAATAAGCAAATTTATTCTACTTTTATATTGATACAAAATGTATCTTACAGCGTTGTACATTACTTAAGGGATTAAATGTTTGAACGCATTTAGTTCTCACAGGTCATATATCTCTATGGTAAGTGATAATAAAGTCTAAGACTGGATTGTAATGGATGGTACTCTATTATTAAAGGTTTCTGATGAGTAACATGATAGTAGTACAAATTTAATAAATTTTTGCTTGTTGGCATGTCTATACTGGAAGTGTGCTAACTAGAGAAGGTGAGCAGTCTATACTGAACAAATTAGAGCCTTAAATTTGTTCATATTGCTCTTTGTAAAATGAATCAGTTAAATTATTAAACGCCACAGGATTACAGTTTGGTCTGTTTGTGAAAGGAACAAAAATAATTTTGTTACGATTAGTTGCTATAACCAGTAATATTTTAAATAAAATTTGAACCAATCAAAAACTACTTCACAGACCTCATTTCAGCCATTTGTCGTATTGCTTCAGTAACCACAGCTACACCTAGGTCGCTCGCAAAAAGGTTATCATACTCGCTTGTCTCCTCATCATCACCTGAAAAAAAATAATTATAGTACATATAGAGATACATATGCAACATTACACAGTAAAAATGAAACGAGCCAGATTCATTAAAGTCCATAGAGTAATTGTGTGCTGAATAAATAGTGTAGCTCCATGAATTAGAAATGCGAACATTGTTTTTCATTCATAATTCTGATAATGAAAATTTTTTACATTATCTTTTATATATTCCTGATATATTTGTTATATATTAGGAATATGTAAAAGATAATGTAAAAAAAGTAAAATGCTTGGACTCGATTCCAGTTGCACAAAAAGTGGTAAAGTTTTTTGTTGGTATTATTCTTAATAGAACCCACATTCTGAACCGCTGGTACATTTTTTTTACCAACAGACAGACTAATGAAGATACAAAAGAGCTTTTTGAGCCTATTTGAATATAAACAGAAGTATAAAACCATTGATTTATTTTAACTATAACCAATTTTGTTACTATCAAACATTGAGACTGGAGAAATATACGTGGGGATAAGTAACATGAGACCAATGAATGCTCTAACTTTTGCTTTATTATCGCTTTCCAATGCTCCAAAATAGGTAATCCCATTTTCACAAAAATTTCAGACTTGCTAGCAATTATATTGATGAAGCTTTTCCTTATTGCAACCTCAAGTTGTTAGCTAAATCATATGTCGAGCATTAGTAAAAAGTATTGGTTATGTATTTAGTGTTTGTATATATATTTTTTTATTCCTTAACACCGACTTACTTTTACTAGTATCTATTTCAGGCACATCCAATCTTAGAGCGTCGTTTAATTCTAGTACGGCGTTCTGCAAGTCCTTAATAGGCTCCAGTATGGACGTGATTTCGTCTATCTGCTCCGGTGCTAGAGTCTACAAAGTGTGGCCTTTTTAATATTTATAACAATAAATAAGTTTGATAATACTGAAACAATATTCAAGTTTAGATGGATAACTATTGTAAAGTTATCCATCAGATAACAGTAACTTTTTGAATAGAAAACAGTTTTATATCCCAAACAGAAGTACTTTCTAAGACGTAATAATATAAATTATTACTATTTGTCCCTTCAAATTTGTTTAATCGAAGTCTTATTGCCAAAAACCTATTAACTTTGAAAAAACTGAATTCCTTGATTTCCTCATTATGCTTATTTTATGTAACTAACAGCTAAAATTGTAACTAACTAGTTAAACCGTGTAAAAGTTCTGATTTTAATACCCGGCAAATCAAATTGTTTTTAATTTGCCTATTCGGGTTCGATGTTTCAGTCGTGGCTACTTCCCACCCCATCACAAAAATCACTTGGCGATGTAAAAAAATGCACTCCGACTTTAAAACTGTACCATCATTTTACTGTCAAACGGCTACCCATATAAAATACAATATTTAAAAAATTAAGTCAACATCTGGTTATTTTAATTACTACCGTCATTTAGCACGAACTATCAACGTAATTATAAATAAAGAAAACTTTAAAACTTTTAAGTGAGTTTGCAAAAATGGCAAACGCAATGGGAAGTGTACAATTTATTGGCAAATGCTGATATTAATTAATGATTTAATATTTTATTAAAAAAAACTGTACTAACATCCACTACAATTTTAAGTAAAGTACTTGAGTAGATATATAAAAAATAGATAGAAAATTCTTTATTGCGCACAATATCAAGGTAACATAATTTATTACAACACATTATTATACTAATTAACCTATGTGCAAGGGCGACCTTATTGCTTTGAGCAATCTTTGTCAGGCAGACCTTGAATAAGTATATTATAAATGAATAATGTACTTTATGTACTACCTACTATAGTATAAATGAAATCTTAATAATTAAAATTTTGATTGAAAAAAGAATATTAAAAATTACTGGAGCAGGATGGTCCTGAGGAGATGCGGCCAATAAGAGATGTAGCAATCGCGGCAATAAACGGTGCTGTGGCGCAGCGCACGCAAACAGTCGCCTCTCTAAATCGGCCGCGCCTGGGGTGGTCGCTGCTCGCTCCCATCGTGCCCCTGCCACCACCACGCGCACAGCGTCAGCTGAGAGTTCACCCGAATCTCCCCCTGAAAAAAGAAAATCCAAATATTTTTTATTGGTACCAAATGTTTTTTTCCAAGTAGACTCAATAAACTCATTAGAAACGTCATTGGTCTAAGAATGCATCTACAACCGATTGCAAAAGGTGATTTTACTGACAAGAGGACAGAAACAAACTCTCTAAATGAAGAATAAATTTTTCAATTCCTACTAATCGTTCATACTTTCCTTATATTACACATACGCTCGATCACACAAACACACATACATACTATATATTATATGATTTAGTACAGAAATATATATATATCTTCCATCATTAATAAAATACAATTCATTCAACCACTCTATTTTTTTAACTTGTATAAAATTTGATATTAACTTAATATCATTCATTAATAGGATGTAATTAAAAATTGAATATGGGAAATTTCTTAGCAGGGCTATCTATCTGATAGCACACCTCTTCTTTCTATGTAATGAGTTTAAGAAGTTTGTGGTATAATTCGGACATAATATCCGATAGTTGTTTTAAACAATAAACGCAAGTAGTCATACCTATTTTTATAGGATATGATTACGCTTAATAAATTGTTTTCAAATAAAATATGGAAGAAATAAAGTATCTACAGTACAGTTGGTAGACTAGACTAGTAGAGTGGTTTTGATTGTACTTGCTTGTTAATGATCATATTAGTGTGAACGTACCCATAGCAGCACGAGTATCGGGTAATGTGTCCTCTGGGGAAGGTGACAGCATGATGCGCTCCAGAGGCTCCAGTTGCCGTACTAGAGAAACTCCTGAACGTCTTACCACTGCACACCACCACCCACTTTCCGCTTCGCCGTACTGGTAACAAATTATTACAACTTTTTTAAGACCTCACTCGCACATTGATGCGAGTACTAAATGCACTAGCAGATATTCAACTCCTGCAATGAAGTGACATGGTACGAATCAGCTCCTAAAACCTATCACATATAAGAACAAAAATACAGTACAGGTCTTTTTGTTCTTATATGTGATAGGTTTTTGGAGCTGATTTATTTTTGACAGCCTTGCTGGCGTAGTGATTAGAGTACTCAATGTTCTAGCAGAGGTACTGATTTGTAGTTAGAAAAGTATATCTTTTCTTTGTCTGAGTTTGGACTGATGGGGAGGACTTATATCGGAAACCATTTAGTGAAATAAGTCGAAAGATGTGTTATTCAACTTGATCGGCTTAATCATTTAGTCATCATTTTCTTATCCATTCCAAAGTGGTTATTAGTTTTTGTAGTAATCCTATCCTGCAGTAACCCTCGATCGGTAAAATTCAATCGAATCAGTTCAAAGAAGATTTACTTAACCATCTATCTATATGAATAAATAGAATTAAAAAAAATAATTTGTCCAATTGCTTGTATAACCTAGATCAGTTATAAGCGATTCACTGATAATTTAGTCAAAGTCAAAATATCTTTATTCAAGTAAGCCTGTTACAGCACTTTTGAATCGTCAAATAGTCTTTTTTTTATATATTATTTAAATGAATGACTGATGATTACATTAAAGAACGGCTTATAATCTAAAGTTACGAGGGTTCCTTCGAGCCCTGATCTGAGAAGAGCCCACAACAAACTCAGTCGGTTGTACTTTTTTTTGTTATCATCATTACAATATATATTTTAAATTTATTCTATATCTATATACATATAGAGGAATTCATTCACTCCCACGTTTTTTTGATTTCTAAGTATTCTTTCAAATTATAGAATGATTTATCAATTAGTTTTCTTTTAATAAAAGATTTAAATTTATTAAGAGACATCTTTGTAACTTCTTCTGGGAGCTTGTTGTAGCAACGTATACAGTTACCCTTGAATGACTTGTCAATTTTATGTAGCCTACTAGAATTTACAGCAATTTTATTTTTATTTCTTAAGTTATATGAGGTGCATTCACTTTTCTTCCTAAAAGAGTCAATATTTTTATGGACGTACAACAAGTTTTCTAATATATATACGCCGTGAACTGTCATTATTTTTACTGCTCTGAATTTGTTTCTTAGCGACTCTCTTGGACCCATATTGTAGATCGCACGAACGGCCCTTTTCTGCAGCACAAATATTGCATCTATATCAGCAGCATTACCCCAAAGTAAAATGCCATATGACATAATGCTGTGAAAATAACTGAAATAGACTAGCCTGGCAGTTTCAACGTCCGTAAGACGGCGAATTTTTTTAACCGCATAAGCCGCAGAGCTGAGCCTGTTCGATAGACCTCTTATATAGTTTACTATCTAACGTAATGCCTAAAAATACGATTATATTTTTGAAAATGTTGTAGCAATTGGTTCAATATAAAATTTTCGAATACTTTACTGAAAGTCGGAAGAACCGATAATGATCTATAGTTAGAGGGGTCTGAAGTACTGCCCGACTTAAACATTGGAATAATTTTACTGTTTTTCATTAAGGAAATACACCCCAATCTACAAAGTTAACAAAAATTTCAGCCATGTCGTCTGCAAGGACGTCAATTAACGATCTTGCTAGGTTAACAGATAGACCCCATAAACCATTTTTTTCTTATTATTGATTAAATTAAATGACTTAATAACGTCCGAGCTATCGACATAGTGGAATTTGAAAATAGTATAATATTGATGCACACTACAAGCCAGCCAAGAGAGAGCAGTGGATGGTGATGAGGTCAGAGATTTAGTCGTCGAGATAGCTCGACGACTAAAGCGCTAGTGAAGAATTCTTCAAATTTATTAGCAACTTCTGAATCCAATTTAATGTTCTTATTGTCTATCTTAAGATTGAATTTATTAAAGCGCGAGGATGCTTTTCCTGTTTCTTCATTCATAATCCTCCATGTTGTTTTAATTATATTATTGCTATTTTTAATTCTAGTTTTAATGTATTGTGATTTTGCTAAAACACGTTTCTTTTTAAAATCTTTAGAAAATGATCTTACATAATCACTGAATTCATCACTAGTGTTATGTTGACGCTCATCATACAGCTCATATAACTTTTGCCTACTTTTATGTAGATCAACTGTTGCCCGTTCACTGAATGCCAATGTGTCAGTACACATGGCCGATTCATTCTTAAAGATAGTGTTAAAATTTTTGTTAAATTTGTTGAAAAAGCGGTTGTATACTTCATTGGGATTCAGAGAATGCAATGAAGAAGAAGAATACCAGTTTAAAACTAGGTTTGATCTCATTCGCTTTACACGCTCAGTAGTAATTGGCACATAAGAGAGTTTGCGTTCCTTCACTGTTTTATTTACAGTAGGAAAGCGAATGAGTTGGCCACAGTTATCAGAATCTAAATTAGAAATTATCTTTTTAATAGTTGGTTTTATATTTAAGAATATATAAGAAAATTACTCTTAAGAATATATAAGAAATATTTAAGAAAATTACTCCTTTCATAATTTGGGCGGTCATCAATTAGGGGTTTGCGCATATTCCTACCGGGTCAGGAATTAATCGTATGACACCGCAGTGAACAGTATTTTATATTTATAACTCACGTGTTTTGATAACATAAGGCCAAGAGGTTTTTGTAACCCTTCCATATACTGCATACACCAACTGTATAGATCTGACCAGCATCTTTGAAGAAAATAAAAGAATAATTAAAATAGTTATGTATGTTTATATTATAAATTTTAGAATAACTCTGTCCGACTATTGTGTATTCACCTCCAAGCTGCTCACTTAATTTTAATAAATTAAGGGTGGAGAGTATGCAACTACATCTATATTCCACTGGAAATGTTCCTAGCGTTACACTTCCATGAGGCAACTGAGCGACATACGAGGCCGTCTCGCGAACAAAACAGTGTCGTACATTTGTCTGCCTCTTTTGGTTTTTTTTATCATAGTAATATTTTTAAACTATTTGCGCTTTTGACAATAAAAAAGGGAAAAGATTGCAATATAATGATATAAAAAATAAAATTTATGATTACAAAAAATATAAGGGAATGGGACTTCTAATACTCAAGTCATTAAATAGAAACTCATCACAGGGGATTTCAAATCCCCTGTTTCGTGCCCCCTAGGTTAACATAGTTATTACAAGTTGGGCCACAATCACAAATGGTTCAGTTTGCTAGTAAAATATTAACTTACTTGTGCATCAATTGCGATTGGTCTAGGTTTGTAGACCGAACAGTGAGGTTACGTATCCTTGTCTGAACTGCTCCCATACAGGATTCCCTGAGATCTCCTTCGACACCAGTTTCACCGCCACCCCAAGTTCGACGGTAAATCTAATTTAAATAAATCGATTATAGCTATCAAAAATATAGGCATAATTGCAAATTTAATTGTATAATAAAAATTTATTCATATAACGCAGTACGTTTAAATATTTACAATTGGCTAATTTGATAAATTTGTTTAGAATAGTAAGGCTTCGTTTGAACCAAAATAGAAATTTTACCAAAAAGAGAACCGCCTTCAAAACAAACTTAGAAATATATTAATATGCTCTAAAAAGTAAGAAATAATTGCGTATTATTTTATAGTGTTCTTCATATTCTTAAATTCGGAGTCGGCGTCAGCCAAGGTAGATTTTCCCCGCGTGTCCACTTAGCAGCTCCCGCGTCTCTCCCACCTATAGCTTGTATAGGTAGGTACCTTGGCTGACACCGACTCCAAATATATGAATACGAAGGACAATATAAATGAATACGCAATTATTTCTTACTTTTTAGAGCATATTAATATATTTGTAAGTTCTTGAAGGCGGTTCTTTTTTTGTTAAAATTTCGATTTATTTTTTGATTTTTAGTGAATCTGAAGTAAAGTAACAAATTTGTCTCAATATGTGTACACCTAAAAACGTGTTGCTCATATGAAATAACACCGTTTAAATAAAACAACTTTACAAAGTTAAATTTACAATAATATCGCCACACCCGGGATCGAACCCGCAGCCTTATACGTTACAGATCGGTTATTTTGCCACCCCGCTATCACCAGTCTTTTATATGATGATCGAGCACAACACTAACACGCAAAAATTCCCCCGCCCCCAGACTCTGCTACCAACGCTTCACACATAATTCACCTTTCAAATATTGCAATGCAGCAACAAACGTAAGGTCATTGCCATTTGATTACAGACAGTTATATATTTTGCCAAAAATCGCACCCTTACTGTAAGCCGTTGAGGAGTTCCATTGATCTTCATATTTAACTACGACTAGCACTTGACCATACCGAAGTTACGGTAGGCGACTCAAATATCTGGATAGCTTATAGAAGATTCTGCCGAGTATCGTTGATTTGCTCCTAAGAATTGAATAGTTCCGTCACTTTGTCATGGATTCCATCGTCAGAACCTAACCAAACTACCACAAAACAATCCTTGAAGTATATTCTTTCTAATAAAAATGAATCATTGAAAGCGGTTGGCGTGATCTTGAGTTATTCGTCCATTTGTCGCGCACACGCTTATGCAAATTTAAGACTTATCCAGTTTTTACATAGATGCCATCATCAGAACTTCTTTTTTTAAAAAATGGGATCCTATGACGAGCACCACCTTTCATTAAAAAAAAATTATCAAGATCGGTCTACCCAGTCGGAAGATATGAGGTAACATAAAAAAAATACAGACGAATTGATAACCTGCTCCTTTTTTTGAAGTCGGTTAAAAATGCATCTGCGTGTGTGTATGTTCTGGGGCGTGTGTTTATCTGTATACATAATAAGTGAGATTATGGTTATGACCGTGTTTACGCGAAGTAGTGAGTGTGTTTTTGTGTGATACAATGTGATCAATATGCGTATTTGATACTGTTTTTAAATACAAAAGTTAATTATAAATAGTTCAGCATTGTTCCATATCCTCGTGCGGTAAATAAAATATTACGTATCTTTTTATATAATATAATATCTATCTATATATATTGTATCGTATCACAATAATTCGCTTTTATTTTGGATTTTCGAAGTAAAACTTCTTTACGCACGCTTGATTTTGGGAATAAGCTGGTGAATGCGTCACGAGAGCGTTAGGAAAAGGGGGCGAACAAAATAAAATATTTGTAAAAAATGTATACATGTATATATACTTTTTTGAAGTACATTACCACGAGGGCCTTTTTCACGAGGGCGGGTGGGAAAAGACCGGGTGTCAGCAGTCTGTCGCGATATTGTTGGTGCGAGGACAGCTGGGGCAATGCAGGAAGCGGTTCACGAGGCGCGACTGCACGCCAGTTCACCTCCGCACCAATTGCACTACCTGTTATTACGAGAACAATAAAAAATACATGACGGCCTCAATGGCACATAGGAGTGAGTTCTGCCGTCTCTAGAGGAGGTCCCGGGTTCGATTACCAGCAGGGTAAATTTAAGAAATCGTATTTTTAATTTGGTTGATTCTGGACTCATGGGCCTCTACCACGAAAAATGTATTGCCAAGCAAAAAATTGGATTCCTCTCCAATGATGTGTAGAAACCATAAAAGATAAATTACATTTTACGAGGCAAGCGGTTTCCATCTTAGACTGTGGTATAACTTACCATCAGTTGAGATTACAGTCCAGCACTAAGCTATCACCAATAATAAATAAAAGTTAAAATTAAGGACAAGATTGAACTAGTCATCAATATGTAAACACTTATCATTTCCATCTTTTTACTAACTTTATTTTGTGGATATAAATTTTAAAATATACAGTGAGATAACAGCTTATAAACTTAGATTATATTTAATAAAACTTCGTTGCATACCATTATGTCAATTATGTATATCAACCATTCTTACTGATGAATCAAATCACTTTCACATTAGGCGAGAATTACATTATCTGTACAGGCAAATAAAAGTGATGTGTCTTACCCTTAAAATCATTGCAAAACACTAGATATTAAGAGGTATAGGAGATAACCTACCATACTGATTTTGCTGAAATTTACTAATTTATAGCTCATAATTGCACATAGGCAGTAGCATATAAATATGAAAGACTGTAAGTTTGTTGTTTACATTGATAACATTAGTGGTGGAGGTGGGTGTGGTTGATCCTCACAAGGTCATGAACAAAGACTGAAATTTCACATAAAGATATTATATTGTCTTACTTGTAACAACTGCATCACCATCAGGTTGTGTCCAAAGAGCCCATATTACATGACTTCCCTCGCCATAACCAATTGAATAATCAAGAAGATCCATCTGAAATGTAAATGACAGTAGTTGATAATAGCCTACTAACCTAAACTCGTTTCACCAATATTCCCTAAAAAGGACAGTTAGGGGACCCTCAGTAATAGAAATGCATGTAGGAAACATATAAACTTTGGAGATGATATTGAAGTTGGGCATTAGTGTCAATGTTTTCAGCACTTTGTTCTAAAATTGCCAACCAAACTTGTTTTTGAAAGAATATTATAGACCTTTTAAAAAATTACAACTTTATGACTGAGTCAGATTTAATCAATTATTTTTGCTACTTTTATAGGAAAGAGGTAATAAATATGTGCGTGTTTCGTTTAACATGATAGGTGCGTATTTTTTTGCGTCACAGACTTCCACCATAATTACGAGACAAGCGTGTACATGATCGTTAAGACGAACATTGGCAATTTTCGTGTGCAAAGGATCCGTTGTTTTAAGAACGCTTGGCGCTATAACGATTAATATTACTTCAAAAAATTAGTAATTTTAAAAAATAAGGCAAGTTCCTACACCATTTAGCATTTATGTACTCATTATGTAGAAAGAAAACCTTAAACCTCCAACACAAGCTTTCACAATAAACAACGCTGTACAAGTTTTCAGACATATCAATTTTTGAAAAAACTGAATTAACATTGAATGACATCTCAACTTCAAATATCTTTTACGAATTTTAAAAATTAATCTAATGTTGAGTGGATGAAAAAAAAATGTTTTATTTAAAATTGAAAATTTGAAGAAGACTAATATTGGGAATATGTGAACTATTACTAAGAATTATAACTTATAAGAGTACCTGTGGTCCAAAAATGTGACATATCTGAGAAAATTTCACTGCACCAACCCCACCATCATGAAGTTTCATAACCATAAACTCACATTCATTAGGAAACGATAGATATGCCACTAGTATAATACTGCCATCTAATCCAGTTGTGTACTGCAACATGTGTCCATGTGCTGTAAAATAATCTTTGAATAGAAACACTAGAGACGTTTAACAGAGTCACTTGCATAATGGTGCAAATACTCAATTCTCTGGAGGGTCTGGGTTTGATACCAGCAGAAATTCAGGAAATTGTCTTTTTGAATTTGTTTAGGCCTTTATAAGCTTTACATGGGTTAATTCACATATTACACCAGCATACAAGTGCTATCAAACTGGGCTGCAATTTCTTGGATATAAAATTAAATGCAAAAATGATACTGAAATAAACTCTAGTTGAGTCTATATTTATAAAATGCTAATGATGTAGTTTGAAGAAATCATTTTTATTTCCCTGTAAAATTATTTTTCATTTTATTAAAAGTTACTTACATAATTTAAAAATTGATTTACCTTTATAACATCTCAATTTTAATTTTTTATAGTATTTCCTATAAGTGTACCCAAATCACACGAGATATGTATCCATTATACACACATATATAGCATCACACCTCATTCCCATAGAGGTAGGCAGAGACCACAGCCTTCTTCTTGCCATGATCCTTGCATATCTCCTTTGCTGCTTTTATTCTCAACAAATTTCTTACTTAACCTTTCCTTTGCTTCTTTCATTCTCATTATACATTACATACAAGTTAGTTGGTTAAAAGTAGTCTTGACCTGGCCCTTATTTAAAATGTCCTGGATTTGGTCCAGGAACGTTTGCCTTGGTCTTCCCCTTCCAACTTTCCCATTCACTCTTGACTCATAAATCCTATTAGTCAATCTCCTTTCATTCATTCTCTCTACATGCTCAAACCATCTATGCATACCTTTTTCAATCTTAGTCACTAAATCTACTTTTATAGCACATAGTTCTCTTATCACACCATTTCTTACTTTGTCACTCAATTTCAACATACTCATACTTCTCAATACTCTCATCTCTATCACATTTATTTTACTTTCGTGCTTCTTCTGACATACCCAACTTTTACTACCATAAATAAATGTTGGCACCAACACACACTCCTGCCTACACAGCCAATCTGGCCCTTTGAGAAACCATCTTACTATTCATAAAGGTGTGCAAAATCCCATTTACCGTATTCCCTGCATTCACTCTCCTTTCAATATCACTTTCACATGTTCCATCTTTTGTAAATTTAGATCCCAAGTATACAAATTTTTTCACATCTTCCACTTGTCCCCCATCTATCTATTCTATATATAATATTGCCATTCATCATAAATTCCTCTCTTTCAAAAAGCACAACTCTCGTATTGTTTACATTCACTTTCATTCCTTTCCTTTTCAAAGCTTCATTCATAATATTAACCATCTCATTAGCAGATGATGCAAGTATTACTTGATCATCAGAGTAGAGTAAACATTTGATGAGTAATTCATACATTCTTAACCCAAACAGTTATCCATGAATAGGTTGAACATTATAACACATTTAAATACTTACGTGGGGGTTTAGGTCTATCTATTGTCTGTGATAAAGGTGCAGACACTGCTGTGGGAGTTCCCCCATCATCTAGTAGCCATGCACGTAGACAAGAGTCTCCACAAATAGCAATAGACAAATTATTGGTAAGAACAACTCCATGGGTATCAACACCATCACTTTTTCCCCTAAAGCAAAAAGTTATCAATTTTAAAATATTCGCTATTGATAAATCTAGTAAGAAAATAATGGAAAGATCCTTCAGATGAACTGATAGCCCTTCTAGAAATACAAATATTTGAATAGGACAGTTTTCACAGAGGTTAATGGGCCCCACACACTAACAACTAGTCTGGAGTCTGATTATATGGTGTAGCATGCAGTCCATTTTATCTATATGCTTACCGATTAGATGAATTATGGCCCACTAGAAATAGCAGGATACTCTGTGATTATATATTTGAAGGTGAGAGTAGACAATTTTTCACAAACTACTTGCTTCTGTAAGATTTTAGACTGTCCAGTTAAATATAGATACTGAAAGCCTGTGGAACAGAATGACCCCCCACTAAGGGTTCTGCATAAACTGTCAATTTAAAACTATAAGCGAATGAGTGATCTGTTGATTCACTTAGATGCAAGTATCTGCAAGAGTGTTACTGTATGGGACCCTTGATAAAGAAATATAAGATTTAATAAAATATTATACCTCAATGCTCCAGTGATCCCATGTAGAAATCTTGGTACTGTAGATTCTCGCTTTAGTGAAATAGTGACAGCAGAACCAGTTACTGGTAACTTTACTAAGAGTAATCCGCCTTCACCCCCATAGCCAAATGCTAAAGCAAACACTGCTTCACCATTATCTCGCAACAGTGAAGCACACGAGTGTGCTACACCTGTATCTATAAAAAATAACAGATATGATATATCGTAAAGTAATAAGTTTATAACTAGCTATCCAAAACTAAGACTACATGTTACTTACTTGTGTTAGAGTACTGATTAAGAATGTAATAATTATTTGGGTTGTTTACAGCACTTGTATCAAGAAAAATTGAAGGTGATACACTACACATTGAACCAAATGTTGACTGAAAATGAAGATATAAGTAACAACTTTAATATGAACATAATTTGCATTTATGTATATGTTACATCTGTTAGTTTCAAAACTGCATGCTAGTAGATCAAACTTTGATTGCCTCGTGGGCAAAGTGGTGTGACTACTAGCTATGCTAGCAAAGGTCCCGGGTTTGATACTCGATAGGGCAATTAAGGAAATAATATATTCCAATTTATCTGGGTCTGGTCTAGTAGGAGGCTTCCACCATGGCTAGATACATACCTATCAACATATTGCCATGCAAGAGACTTGTTTTCCAATAAGATATTTGGTAGAAACCATCCTTCCATATTTCACTGTATGATCGGGTGTGATCAGAGTCGAGCTCTGTCAGCAGTAAAAAAAGCAATGTTTACCATCACCAGAATACACAGGATTGGAAATGACAATCAATTTTTTAAAAGAGAAACTCAATGGTGCCTGCTTGGGAATTGAACCTGCAATTCCTCTACATAAGGTTTTGGGGCACTATACCATCTTGGCTAATATTATTACAGGAATATTAATTACTACATTTAAAAAGTCTAAAAGTAGTAAACTATAATCATGGAAAAATAGGTTATAAGATCCACCATTGTAAGTAAATTTTCTTCTAAAAAAACATATTTATTCTCTCACCTTTCTATCTAAAATATCAGGATGTGGAAAGACTAATCTATGTACTGAAGACACAGTAGCAACAAGTATGACAATCTGCTGAGATGTTCGTTCATAAAATGTTATATTGTTTAGAGGTGGAGTTCCAGGTGCAACTTTACATCTTAAATTACAGCTGGACAAATTTACATCTAGAGAAGCTTCTGACAGTTCTATGGAATCTGGTGTTGTTTGCCTATAAAAGAAAAGCATATTTGGATGTTTTCTTTAAAACATACATAAGTGCATTTAATGATGTGATTTATTACCAATAAATAAATCTGTTCCTTGTGTTAGCTTTTTTGGAATCCCTATACCAATAACCACCTGCTTTTTGGGGCAGTTTGATATCTTGTAATGTGCTATGTGTTCCACCTGAAAGAGTCATCGTTAAAACATAATACAATGCTTTTTCTTGTATTGACCGATATTATTGTATTTAAAAACAATTAATTATATTAGTATATTATCTTTTAAACTAAATATAAAAGTATAAACATCTATTTATCTAGACTAACCTGTGTTTAAAACAATTTCTTTCCATTTTTCTGGAATATTATGATTTGGTGTAATTTCTTTAAAAGTTACTGGTATAGCTTCAATAAATTCCATGTTGCAATAGATTCCTCTTACTAGTATTTTTAATTGAAAAATTTCTTTTCAATTGCAAAGTTTTATCAGTTCTAATTAAAACTTTACCAGGAATAAGTTTTATATTTTACTGAATTTGAAAGCAAGCAACAATAACGACAGTAAGCAGCAAACAGCGCGCACATTGACATTTGATCTCAAACACAGATTATATGGGAAATTATCGTTGTAACTTATATCGTATATAGGGTAATGTCATTGTGGATATACTTTATAACGTGTTAAGAGTTAAGCTACTAAAATTCGATTAAACAAATAAAAAAAAAACTTTCTGATATTATCTCTTAATAGTTTCTACACAACTTCGTACCGGAATGCAATTTATGTACTTGACAGAAAACCATTTAGCCACTACCGTAATATCCGTCCAAGTTGAATTTATGCAATTGCCTATATATTGCAGACATTTTTCAAAATTTGCTCTGCTAGTGAATTACACCCAGTATGCGAAACGAGAATTCGCACCTTTTACAGGTGAAGAACTGCCTCATTAGTCTAGTGTTCAGCATGTTCGGCTACAGACATGAAGTCCTGGGTTCGAGCCCGGGGTCGGGCTAATACAAATATCGGTATTGAGCTCTCTTTATTTTCTCAATATTGGGAAGTTGGCGATGTGCTCCACCCCCGTGCCTCGAGGAGCACATCAAGTCAATCGGTCCTGCGTCTGGGCTCTTTCCGCAAGTGTCGGATTATCGTCACATTGGACATAAGAGTGAAAGAATAGAGACTGCACTTGTGTACTATGGCTGCCAAACCACAGTGGAGCAGCGTGGTGGGTATATACCCTAAAAACCCTCTCTTCTATAAGTGATGAGGCTTGTGTCCAGCGTAGGATGTTATTGGGCTGCTTTTTCCTTTTCCGGTGAAGACGTCGGAAAATGTGATTAAACCGTTGGAATAAGCTGTGATTTTATATAAAGTACTGTGATCTAATTTTAAATTCTGTGCGTGCTTTAAAATCTCCTAGAAAGGACATTACTTTGCTTTATGGAAACCATAGAGGTTTGGTGCGTCAAATTTAATGACAGCTTCAATTTACGTTCGGAATAAACTTTGGTTTCAATTTAGTTTTTTAAATTATGTGAATTTATTCTTTTAGACAGTGGTTAGTAATTTATATGTAAAAGTAAACTAGTGCAGAAATTTTAATCAAAATATAAAAACTATGATTCTACTGCAAGTTACTTATTTATAGGTTTGTACGATGAGCATCGATTTTTATATTTCTTATATCTATGTAAACTATTTGCATAAATCAAACTGTTTATGTATCCTCATGCTTTTATATAAAATTATTAAAATTGGAATTATTTTAATATAAGCCGAAATAATGTACTTAAAGCTTACGTAAAGTTCGCGGTTATTAGAATTGAATATTGGAATAAATATCTTTGTAGTCGTGCCGTCATAAGATATTAAAAGAAAGGTCTGTTTTTGTAAACCAAAGGCCCTGAAATATTATTTCGAATTATGGAATCATCTTATCTCAAGGAAACAGTACTGAAATATTTAAAATTATTTTTTATACAAATGTAAAAAATATTGATGAGCATGAAATAACTAAATCATTCTTTCATTTTACTTTTTCACTTGTTTTTAATCATAATCTTTATAAAGTTCTTTTTACCATCTTAATACTAAGATATATTATTCACTAAAATATATTGCTTTTACAAATATAGGACATAAATGTAAAAGTATTTTATCCTATGTACAGCATTCAACAACTACTACAAAACAGAGAAAAGGAGGTCATTGCTGTGTGATTTAGTTTTTATTGCCTATAATTTTGAAAGCCTATTGATGTTGTTTTTTTCATATTATTTGCTAGTAAAATAATTTAAGAAATGTACTGAAATTAGGTATTTTAGTTTTATTGTTAATGTGAGGGTAACATCAATATTAGTTTCTTATGAAGCTACTCAAATGAATTTATTATAGGAACTAAGAATCAGCTTCATATAAATTAAGATCTTATAATAACTGTCATTTCTCCTTTGTCTTTCTTTTTTCTTTAATATATTTCAAAATGTCATTCAAATTAAATTACAAAATTGATTGTTTATTTTCTTATTGTTTTTGTTTATTAAAATATGAATGTAGATTATTGAAAAACTGTCCAGTAATTGAAAAGCTGAATGTAAAGAGTGTTTTATATCTTTGGTATGCTATGAATTAAGCGTAAAAAGGTAAATAACATTATTTTATGAACATGTTTTATATATTAACCTATTAACACCCAAAATGAAACTGCAGTATATTTTTCTGTTGTTTTTCTATTTATTAGTCCATAAGGGATAAAATATGCTATATAAGAAGATAAAATGAAAAAAACTACATATCAAGCTGTAGGGGTGTACTCAGCCGTGTACAGTGGGCGTTTTAGGAGTGAAATTGTATGAAACAAGGTTGTTAAACACAGTGTTTTCAAACATGCCATCCGTTCAGGATTATGACCATTATTGTTCGGACCCCCTAGTGCCACTGAGGATGACGAATGGCTCTTAGTTTTCGTTGGACGTAAATAAGTCCATGCCATAATTCGTCTGAAAGATAACTGGTCCATGTAAGTTATCTCTTGTTTAGTTTTACTGAGCAAAACATGTAGTCGCCAAGCATTTGATATCGCCATATCTAACAAATAGGTAAATATAACCCACCACCACTTTTTTCCTTTTATTGAAATCCGATAAAGGCTGATAGAATGATCCATTTGGTCAACTCAACCCATTCCTTAATTATAATTGTCAAACATTTTAGGTATATTTACGTCAACCTTTTGCTTTCTGATTTTACACCATCATTTGACTTTGCCCAGGGGCTCTATGTCACCAAAATTAGTTCCCATTGTAACGACATTATTGTCCTTCCAACGTATGGTACGTTGGAAGTTATCTCATTCTTTGTATCAAAACTATAATCATATTCCGCCCTAGGCTTCTTCTTCATATTTTTTACTGTGATCAGGGGATATTTCTTCGTCCAATTTTCTCGAACGGTTCATACGAACAGGACGACGCCGACCTACCTCAATAGTCCCTGGAACGTCCATAGGGAAACTTAAAGCCGCCAAATTATCTTCATTACCTTCTTCCTCATAACTCACCATAGCCGGATCTGGTGGCACTAATACCATATCGTACTCTTCATCATTGCTTTCATCAGCCAAAATTGATTCCAAGGCTTCCTCCAGTCTCTTATAGCTGGTAAATACGTTCCAGTTGCCCATTTCAACTTATAAGTAATACTGTAAACAAAACGAAATTTTAGTACGAATCTGCCCGTTGTACCCGCCTGTGTACAACAAATGAAACGAACCCTACTTTACAAGTTTTGTAATAAACTTACATTCTTATGTTATTATTACCAATACAAATAAATAGTCACCATAAAAATAAAAAAAGAAGTTGAAATATTTCACTACTTTTGATAAAAACCAACAAAATAATCTCACCTTGTATGTCGTGTCTGGACTTCGTATTTTATTACAAAATAAGTGACATTTGTTTTCGCGCCACCGTCTATTTTTATTTATTATGTGGTAACTAGTGTCATCTAGATTTGTAATTTCTAACTACCTTCAACACTTACCACAGATAAAATACATAATTTATTGATTAAGTAGTTGTACCTGTGCAGATACAGAGGGCGGTAATGTGTTAAAAAAGAAACTGGGCACTACAAGATAATAGAAAGAAAGAGAAAGAAATTAAATTTATTCTACATTGCACATAAATAAACAAACAAACTTAAATTATAATGAAAGAAAAATACTAAACTTACTACCTATACATAAACAATATAGAAAAGGTCTGCAGCTCAGCAATTGCTATGCGTCCGAGTTAGAAAATCCGGACGCACGGCGCTGATTTTCAGCTGCAGCCTATAAAACTAAAACTAAGTAAAGATAGCGCCACGGACCTGTGCACTATACATGTATACATAATATAAACTTGTAAACAATACTTATGTACACTACATTAGTAAATTACAACAAAAAGATTTAGTAAAAAAAAAATATATATATAGTACAAAGAAGCAGCCTTATGTGAATGCTTTCTGAACTGATAAAGGTGAAACTTTTTGAGTGTTAAATTTCAATCAATTTATCTTTTTAACGAGACATTGTATGTATTTCCAAAGGATTTGGAATTATAGCGGTAGTATTATATGCATTTATAAATATACATACTTACTTTTTGTCTGGATTACATTACGGTCAACATGGAATTCCCACAGCGCGGTGGCGGGTTGTGAGCAAGGAGCTGGCGGGGCGAGCTCGGGTGGCGGCCGGCCCGCCGACACCATTCGCCGCGTCAAGGTGAAGATGTCTTCAGTATCTGCTCAGGGCGTTGTCGAACGTGCTTCGGCGGAACTGTCACGGAGAATCACCGGGTTGGGTTTGCGTGGCCGCAAGCGCTCTCCCGGTGTTGTCGAACGTGTAGCCAATGCACTATGCGGACCAGCTTCTACCGCTGCTCCAAGAATACCACGTCGGCGAAGACCGTCACCTCGGCCTCTAGTCTGGAGTCAATTTATACTAGAAGACAGATTTCTTGAAAAGTTTTTTTTATATTTTAATGCAAACGACAGAAAAACACTGGCTCAAGTATGCACAAAATGGCGTGACATCCTGTATTCAACACCGCGATGGTGGTCCGGTCTAGTTTCTGTGTTAGATTGCCGCGAATTGAGATCGGAATCCGGTTGTTGTATGCAAAGATTTTACAATTCCATAGTGCGAAGAGGAATACGTGGTATAATTTTAATTTCCTCTACCGATGACGATATAAATGAGTTTATAAAACAGTTTCCTACTTCGGCACATCACATACATGCCATCGGTTTGAAGGGTTGCACGATTACAGACAGGGGATTAGAAGCAATATTGGATCATTTGCAGGTTGGTGGAATAGTTTTATAGTTATTAATCACGTCCACTTCTATTATAAAATTAAATTACATTAATGTGCACTTTTCTTTTAGGTTCTATTTGAGCTAGAATTAACTGGCTGTAATGAAATAACGGAGGCTGGTTTGTGGGCATGTCTAACTCCTCGAATTGTCTCACTTACGCTTACTGATTGCATTAACATTGCTGATGAGGCTGTAAGTGTATTTTTTAAAATGATTATTAAATTTTAACTTAAATAGTTTTATAATAAGAAGCTTTGAATTAATTCCATTATCAAAACTACAGGTGGGCGCAGTGGCACAACTGTTGCCGTCATTGTATGAATTTTCGTTGCAAGCATATCATGTGACGGATGCGGCACTGGGTTATTTCTCACCAAAACAAAGTGCTTCACTTAGTATATTGAGACTACATAGTTGCTGGGAACTAACTAACCATGGTGTTGTTAATATTGGTAAAAGTTTATGTCAGACTATTTCGTTTTTGTGACCATAAAAGATGCTTGCTTTCACCCCCTCCCTAACCCTAGCAATTCCTTTTTCGGTTAAAAATTTCAACCTGTTATAACAACGTCGTTTCATCAAACTTAAGTTATGTTCTAAAAATAGTCTTACTAATGAGCTCATTTCTATGTTTGAGATACAGAAGCCGCTCCGTGTAAAAGACATTTCCAAAACATCTGATAAATACTTTTTGTTATTACTGGTTGACCAGGCAAACGTTTTTTTTCATATGCTAATAAATGATTTCTAGTTTGTATTTTGGTGGTAAGTGTGAAAATTTGAGGTTTTATACAAAAGAGTGGATTTTTTTAAATTTTTTTTTTGAGGTGGACCGCCCTAATACCTTCGATGTATTAAACATAGCCTATTCTCAGACTAACCAATTATACATTTTAAAAATCGTTTCAACCGTTTTGAAGGAAATTAGCAACAAACACGTGACACGAGAATTTTATGTATTAGATAAGCTAAATTTAGAGTAAAACTTCGAAACGTTTAATAAATATTCTCTTGCGTGATTCAGTTTTGTCCTATAAATCTATATGGGTGATAGTAAATTTTCTGTATTAAATCTAGAAAACAATTTAATATTACGCTCCTGAAATTATCGTGCAATTCTGGAATACGACTATCCTAGGTCTGATAAATAAGCTTTTGCCTAATAGATAATAGAACTTATTAAAATACTTCACTTTTATAAGTAGTTTGTGTCAGTTTGAATGGTTGAGTTTTTCTTTGAAGCATGTTGTATAAAATAGCATAGTATTCTAGTAGTATATTTTGAATGAATTACTAAATGGGTTGACAAGGTTTTTAACAGCCATGCTATTTATAAAAAGTATATTAAACCTAGAAAAAAATCTTAGTGATTACATATTTCCATTAGTCACCTAAAGCATAACGCACGCTTTTCCAGCACTGGACAATTGCCAAAGTAGAATGAATAGTATGTTTAAAAGGAAAATTGGTGTATTGTGGAGCTAATACAAAGGCTACAGCAGTCAAGATAATATCTTGACATTACAGTAGTTTTTGGATTTGTCTTTCAATTATAATGTGTTTGTGGTTAGAATAGATATGATGAATATATGATGCATGTACAAATATATAGCTTGGTCAACAGCGATGTATTTGTCAGTTACTCGGATTAGACCAAATTGCATTTAGCTTATTAGAATATACTTTGGTTTAAAAACTATATGAAATAACTTTGTTATTTTTGCAATCCCTATTATTAGTATTAAGTTTTCAATCGTTAATAAAATACTTCATATTCACTCTAATTCAAATTTTTTTTTAACTTATTGTGGTGGTACCTTAACGTTTATACAGTTTTATTAATTTAATTCATATTATTTTTCATATAAATTCAATATTTGAATTGTTTGTCCTGCGTCATAGCACAGGTATAAGGTTTAAGGGTGTCTTTCAATTTAATGAGTTTTAAAAAATTCATACTAGGTGGGAATTGACTAATTTTTGTATATTTTATAAAAAATATTGTGTAGTAATTGTGGGAATTGTCAAATCAGATTAATGTGTGAGGAGACCTGTGTCCAGTAGAATGAAGTTGTGTTTTTAACAATTTATGTTTGTATAACAGTACATTCGTTGCCTAATCTCACCGTGTTGTCGCTGAGTGGCTGCAGTAAAGTCACTGATGAGGGTGTGGAGTTGCTAGCTGAGAATTTGCCGCGTCTGCGCAGCCTTGACCTAAGCTGGTGTCCGAGAGTTACTGACAATGCTCTCGAATATATTGCCTGCGATCTCAACCAACTTGAAGAACTAACTTTAGATCGGTGCGTAATAATTGTTTAACAAAATTTTATTACCTTCAACTTTATGTATGTAACTGTCTTTTTTAGCGATTTAAAACGTAATATAGATTTTAAATTTTGAAAAATTTGTCCCATTATCTTTACTAGGATATTTAGGATTACATCTTCTGCCAAGAGTGTGTATTTATGTTCTCTTTGGATATAATAGCCTTTTTTTAACAAATAATATGGATTATAGTTTAACTAAAGAAGTAAAATTTACACCTAAACAGTAAAAATAAAACTCGAAAACAAGTTTAAGATTCAATTTCGAATAACTTTCAATCGGTAGAATTTATCAAAAATGCATTGCCCACACGACTATGTTTTGATCAAACATATTGGTTGCTTCTAATACGGTTCAATTGGTTTTGAATTATAAGATATTGTTATGTTATTTATAGGGAAATTAGATGTGTATCGTGCGTTTCCACTAAATATATTACAGCCTGCTCTTACTTCCGAGAAACTATTTCTGAAAGGATTGAAAAATAACTAATTTATTAATCGCCCTTATATATATAAAACTATCTCGTGCCATGGTGTATGTGGTCGTGCTATTACAAAATGGCTTAACCGATTTTGATGATTTATTGACGTGATAACATTTTATAAATCGATAAACGCCAGCCTCATTGCAAAGTATGACTCATTGGACAGCCACCGCGCGGAACGAACGAACGGAGAGACGCGATTGGCCGCGAAATATTCATGTAAGATTTCTTCAAAGTTTTCTTATGACTTTTAGTACATAAGATTATCGTCCGTAAACTGATTTTACAGACAACCATTTTTTTTTTACATATTTAATATGTATAATAGATATAAAATAGGTCGTTAAGAATTTTTCACCTTTCTTTAACCACCCATATAGATTTATTAAATAATATTATTTAATATAACTTAATTGTATTGTCCAGCATTTATGTACAGTATCTTAAATCTATTGAGACCTGCTGCCACGAAATACTTCCAATTGAGATTATGATTTTTTTTAATCGATGTATTTTATTGCAGATGCGTCCACATTACCGATATAGGTGTTGGTTACATCAGCACAATGCAGTCTTTGGTTGCTTTGTTTTTGCGCTGGTGTTCACAAGTACGTGATTTCGGTGTGCAACATCTATGTGGAATGCGCTCTTTACAGCTACTATCTTTGGCAGGTAATAAGTAAAACGTGAAACCGTGAAGATTTATTATAAAAACTAGGTAAACAGTTGGACAACGAGTAGACATCCCACGAGTCCGCACCAAACGATTAAACCAATCGTTTTAATCCGCATCGCTAAAACTGGAATACCTCACTGATTTCCGTCTTCCCGGGCTCCTACAATCTGAGTATTTTTAAAGTCAGGTGACACTTCGTAGGCAAGCGTAGTCCACCCTACGCTCAACCAACACTAAATATCAAATAGTGCGATTGCAGTCTATCTTTACATTATATAAAAAAAATTAGTTTATTTGCTTAGATCTTTTAAGCGATTCTTCCGACTTAGATGCAGTTTTCAGCAAAAGACAGAGTGATTCACGAGTAAGGTTTATATTTATAATACATACTTACAGAAAAGAAGAAAAATTCAAAGATTTGCAACGTACTAAGCACATTTGCGCGCTTAAATTGTGAACTGTATGAGATAGATCAAATTAACGTGCTACGGAATTCTAAATCTTAATAAGATCGATAAAAAAGTCCAGGATGATATATTTACCTCTGAAGGGTAACCCCCATTAACCGTTTTTGTGTTTTACATATTATAAAAAAAGAAGTGCTATTTATCCAGCTGTTTTATACACTACAGTATTATTCCTTATCCAATTAAATACATCAAACACGTAGTATATTTCATGTAGATCAAAGGTGCCATTAACAGCATTTCATTTGAATGGATATTTTAGAAGCGGAATCACAGCGGCTGGCGAACCAACCGTTCATTTAAAGTTACTTAAGCATCATGTACATATCATTAGTGTCACATTGGTCTTGTGGTTAGTAGGTTCGGCTACAGACATGAGGTGCTGGGTTAGAATACCGGGTCGGGGCTATTCAAAAATCTATATTGAGTTTTCTATTAAAGATTTACCCGAAGTTAGGAAGTTGGCGGAGTGAACCACCCCCATGCCTCGGAGAGCACGTTAAGCAGACTGACCTGCGCCTGATCTCTATTCGGCCGTGTCGGATTTCCATCACATCGGCCTATGAGTGTGAAGGAATAGGGAGAGCACTGGTGTACTATGCCTGCCAATCCGCAGTGGAACAGCGTGGTGGGTCTATGCTCTAACAACCCTCTCCTTTATGAGTGAGGAGGCCTGTGCCCAGCGGTGGGACGTTAATGGGTTGAGTCTTACTTACATGTCGCCATACTTTAAATCTTATATTTAAGCGTACGCGGGCGCAGTTCCTAGGGTTAGTTAATTACTTTAGATTAGTTTACTTCTTATAATTAAATATGTTTTCTTTTAATAATAGTATCACTTTGTATTACTGTAATTATTTATTTTTTTACCATGTACCTAGCATTGTAATACTGTTGGAAATCTAATAAATAAACTAAATTACTTATTAAAGAAAAATCTTTCAAGGCTGCCCATTGCTGACATCTGGTGGTTTGTCGAGTTTGATACAACTACGTCAGCTAAGGGAATTGGAACTCACTAATTGCCCTGGAGCTTCACCGGAGCTCTTCGATTACCTACACGAGCACCTGCCGCGATGCCTCATCATAGAATAAGGTATTATCTATGACCGTAATGATTCCACAGACTAATTTACCTACGTCATCTACGTAGAAATTATCTTTGTACCAGTATGTTCGCACGATTGTAATTAGAGTACAATTTAATACAAAATATTGTTTATCACTTAGGAGTGTTAGAGACCATGAATTAGGATCTCTAAATTTCTCTCCGGTTTATATGCAATATTGTGTTGGTCAAAATAGCTTAGCTAAATATATCACTTCTTTATTTCCGTATGTCCGAAATAAGATTTTCTTTAAATACCTCAACAAAACTACTGATTTTATTTTTGCGAAAAATACTCTAAACTTCCTTAGAGGTATAAAAAAATATTTCGTTTCGATTCAGTTATATATTGAGAGATAGCACATTACTAACAAATTCTGCTGGAAGTTATTACATGAATTTTCAAAATATAAATAATGATTTGTAGTCTTAAAATACGCCTCGTTACTTTTGCAAATATTTATCACCGGCATATAAACATTGAGGGACAATTGGAGATACCTATTTATCAGTACATTTAAAAAACTGCGTACAATTTGTATAAATATTAATAACAGTTAATAATACATAATAGTATTTTATAATGTTGATCAGAGTCAATTTATAATGTTTGAGCATTTTGCAGCTGCAATATATTTTATAGTTGTAACCGAAGCCTTGGGAGTTTCGCTTCAAAATGGTACTTACTTATAATGAATATAGAAAACCTTGTGCGGATTGTGCGTTTCAATGAACTAGTAGCCATTTATTCTTGTGTTGTCCATTTGTATAGTAACATGATGTTCAAGGCCTTATGACATTGTTACTATTAAGCTCCATACACATATTCCAAAATGGTGTTGTGACTGGGTTTAGTGGTTTAGAATCTACATGAAATTCTAAACCACTAAACTTAATCAGTTATCGCGGAATATTCATTCACGGTTAACTTTAAAATTCAGCAATGTGACTCCTTTTGCGACATAGACGCCTAGTGAACATATATATTACTTATTTGACGTGAATTAAGTCCGCCCTTACGTCATGTCTACGTAAAATTCGATTTTATATGCATGATGTCACTTTAAGGTCCTGTGCGCGGTTACTAACCACGGATTCCCCATTATTCCACGAGATCAGGAACTACGTGGTTAATACCGCGCAGAACAGCTAATTCGGAATAAAACATTTTTTGTTAATTGGATATTTTAAACAACAGCTTGACTATATGCGTGTATGCCAATGATAGTAATGTACGCCCAATCCGTATATGGTTAAATAAAGTAGAGTTATCAATATTATTTTAATGTAAGCCGGTACATATTAATGATTTTATGGGTGTGATTGTATTACTATTGTCGAGAACATTTGGAAGAATAATTAATATTTCCGTACAACTAGAGATAGTATTTAAAATTTTCACTATAGAAAGTTTACGGTTGTGTCCTGTTTTATTTATAATTATTTATCTTAAGGTGAATTGATTTCTTTATTGGCCAACAGGCTAATATTTATAAAAACGTGAAAGGTTTATTCTTTTAAAATCCGACACATGTTGTAATTGAAAGAGTTTTCGTTTGAACGTTTTCTTATTAAAAAAATTTCGTCTATTAGGATTATAAAAATGCAGATCCCAATCTTTTTGTGTAAATATGTGCTGCTAGGTGATAACTACTCCGATTCAATCTTATGAGTCATACCTCGATTTAATCTAGATCTCTATTCTTTACGCCTTTGGGGTAAACAGTGACTGATGATAAAGTATGAATGAGTAGATCGTTTCACCGATTTTTGATTATGAGTAGAGATGTCACAAAGTCGCTACTTTCGCAGGTTAGTGACATAATTTTTAAAAACACAAATTCTCAAGGAGAGTCGTTTGAAAATTAAACAAAATTATTAACTCAACCAATGACATAATGACATTGTGTTGTATTATGGCGTCATTTTTGTCGATTTGAATATCAGTTTTTGATACGAGGATATATTAATTATTTTGGACTCTTCTATGCCCTTAACTAAATGTTTGGATTGTGTGATTATTCATCCAAACTGTTTGTTTGCTATAATTAGATCACGCTACGTTCTTAACAATTTGCTGACTATTAATATATATAGAACTATGTAAGGCTAATTGCAGAATAGTAAAAATTAACTATTTAAATTAAAAATATTCCATAACAGACGTTGTTCATTAAGATAATTAAGCGTTTTATAACAAGAATATTTTATTAAATGACAACCCACCACCAATAAACTTACAACATACATATTATATGTGAATGAGATCTATATATCATAGAAAGAATACGTGTTCCCTTGAAAATAACAGATATTAGTGACATCTCTAATAGACTTAGATAGTTTCTTTATACATTTAGTAAGTCTCTTTAAATCACTTTTCCTTCAAATTTTACATATAAACGGAATCTCACTCGTTTTCGTATTAACCCCTAAAATAATTGCTCAAATGTAAAGAAATTTTTTATTTAAATAGTAATTGTAAATAAAATACCTTTACACCTTATAAAACCTACTCAGTTGTTTATTTCGATGTCAATATAAATAATTGTCATTGTTGATGTGAATGATTAAAACTGATCGATTATTTAAAGAATTTATGAAATAAATTATTTTCTATACGTTAATAACAATCGTGTGTTTTGGGACCTTAACTATAAAAGTATAGATACATCGTAAACAGTATTATGTTAAAGGAGCTTAAGACACTATACAGACTTTAATTTTCGACTGCTCCCTTTTTTTAACTTTATTGCATTTTACCATATCGATTTTTTATTGTCTGAATTTTTTGTGCACTTGCACTAAAAACTATTTTTGTTCCCTGTGTTTCTTTACAAAAAGTTACAATAATAAGGTAGAAGAATATAAGCTATTATATAATCTAGTCAAATTTGGTGCGAAGTTTCATGCAATTGCATAAAATATAAAGCTTTTACACGACATAATATTTAGAGATGACTGCAGCATTTTTTAAAGTATATTCTCCCATTCTTCTGGCTTTAATATACCTAATAATATAGATTATATTATACATAAAGGTTAACCTAGATAGACAATTTGCTTTATCAATACTACTCGTATAATATATTATAACTATCCTATACTATAAATATTATTATTCTAGTCAATTTTTATTTTTTTTATTCAAATTTTTGCATTGTATAAAATATTTTCATTTCAGAAGTGGTTAAAATAATGTAATACCTATAAATTAACGTAATATTTCATGTATAACTTTTTACGTTTTGAATTTGAAGATCAGTCATATATCAAGACAAATGGCAAATTATGTGAAATCACATAAAAATATATTTATTATTACATTTTTTTGCATCAATACTAACGCATTACTAGTAACTTACACAACATATTATTATCAGGCCCTAAGAATTAAATAATTGCGCGTGATCCGAACGGGGGTAACAAAACACCCCAGTATATTTGTACGCAAATCTAAATCAGAGTCATCAGAACATTACGTGCATACCGTGGTGCTTCCTTGAGGCGATTGAGGAACAGACACGTCCGTATGAATCGGTAAAAATGAAAACAGGGTTGTGCATTTATCTCTGTATCATTCATGTATTATCTGTCCTTTCGGTGGTACCGCGTTGTTTGAGAGAAAGAGAAATAACATGTTTCAACTATTTGGAGATATTGTTATCAAAACAATTTTTTAGATTACAAAAAATATGAAAAAAGTTGCTCTTCTAATACTTAAGTTATTAAATTAAAATTGAGACATGGGGAATTACAGATCCTCCACTTCGGACCGGCTAGGTTAACGTCATAGTTGGATTTAATATTAAGATTGGCATTTATGACAATGTATATTTAATAAACACAAAGTTTTTAGTACTAATATATGTATAATGGAACCGTAGCAAGCGGTGGAAATTTTAGCGATTCAAAATTTCACAATCGTATTACAAAGTAAATATTGCATTGTAGAGTATCAGATGATTGATACGTATTACTTAATTATAAAGGTAACACAGCTTAGCATTCTTTAGCTATTTTAATAAATAGTTTGCATTTATTGTTATATTATCTACACGTAATATATGACAACACCAATACATTCGTCAAACTCAGATTGTCAAGAAATTAGTAACAGTAGCCTTTTAGTTATCTCATACGTTGAAGTATACAAAATTTCAAAAAATGCAGAAATTACCAGGATGCTATGATGTAAAATAAATCTTTACTCTGTAATTACACTTATTATTACTATATACCGTCCGAAAATTGTCTGGTTATGCGTGCGTGTGTTCGTAACAATTAAGTATTTAAATGTTATTGATGTAACCTATTAATTATTTTAGAAGGGCGCTACTTCTATTGTGATTGAATGAATGTATGTACCTTACAATGAATCCTTTTTAATTCAAATTTATGTTTATGTATGGTGGTTTTGGTGTCAGAGTTAATGGAACCCATATCAATCTATGTGTAACATTGTTAATGCTTGCTCAAGTTTGGTTTAAATATGAAAAAAAAATCTAAAACAAATTTATTTTCTATTTAGTAACGAGTTGGTAGTCCAGATTACAATTAGACAAACACAAATCTAGACTGCTAAATATATCTGGTGATAGCTCTGACTTAGGACCATACCACCTGAAATCTGCCTTTTTTGTCGTGATTACTATTTCAAAAAGCTGAGGTTTACGTTGAAAACAATCTAAATGTTATTTTATATTATAATCGTTAATAAAAGACCTGATGTAGTTTCGTAGTAGTCCTTTACGGCTATTAGGTATGGCGTTGTGACTGTTATAACAACAGCACGTCGAACTTAGCGTTGAAAAAAAATTATAATTAGTGTATTTATGTAATGATAGATTTAATGTTGTTGAATGGATGCGACTTGTCCATACCTACCTTTATAATAATGGTTGTAATGAAAACAATAAAGCAATATATAATTTTATTGAAATCATTTCGGAATTATTGAATTACATTAAGTGGTGTAATAAATAGTTGTAAATTACGATAAAATATATACGCCCACTGAATAAAACCTCGTTTATAAAAATAGTTACCCTTCCGAGACTCAACGATTTGCCACGTAGATTTATAGTGCCCTAGGTAAATGGTAATAATATTTAGCGGTTGCGACCACATTTTAAAGATACCTTTAATCTATAATACCTTAAAATAGTCCAAATAAAGTTAAATAGTAATTGTCTTGAAGCGATTTTAAGGGCGTACCCAAAACTCTTTTTGGATGCTAACTCCGGGTGTCCCCGATCTATGTGAATTCTCCATTTTCGCAGGTTCTTTAATGTAATATTAAGACGGTTTACAAGAATTACAACAAACTATCGTCTTTAAAATACATGCAGATCAATGTCGTAGCTACAAAAGGGCAAGTGTGACAGTGCCCTTGTGCTCTTAAAGCTTAGGTAGCCCTAAAACTATACACATTCTATAAATATTCCCAATAATGGAAACGTTTTTGAAAAATACAGGGGGACTTCCTGTCAAGTCTCAAACATTTTTGTTTGAAACTTGCGGGAATGTCCTTTGTATTCTTAGACTGATTTATAAATATAATGACGAAAACGGCGAATCTGGAGTACTTCGAATTCGGAACAAACAATTATGAATAGTTAGTGGCCTTTGGTTACTTAGCTACGCAGCTGTTTATACTCGGACGTCGTTGTGCCAGCTCATTATGGCACTGCTCGTATATTTCTTTGTTAGACTTGTGAGTATGCATCTGCCAATGTTTTAGGGTACGCCTGATGTTTTTTACAAAATGAAAATACGTAGAGACCCAATTAAAACAGATTATTTGTTATGATATCTCAAGGGACGGATTTAGAGGTCCAAAGGTTCCGCGGGGCAATATAGGTGACGCCCACCATGGCCACACATTATTTTCAAAATAAAATTACCATTTATTTAGTTGAGATTTTAATTAAATAATTTAATATAAAACTAAGTAATAGATTTTCATTTGCATTTAACAAACATGGTATTGGGATACACAAGGACTGACAATGATCTCATTAACTTTTTATTTTGTTAATTGTTTCAACCGTTATCTTTATTCACTAAATTAATTGAAGGTTTTCCTGTCATTGTGTGTCAATGCATATTTTTGAATAGTTCCAAAGTTTCAATTGTGGATCCCCCCCCCCCAAATCTGGCCCTGCATAGCTCAACATGTTTGTATATATTATTATTATTATTGATTTACTCTTTTGGTTCAAATTGATAATATTATGATATCATTTACACAAGAGACCGCAATAACATCATTTCTTTGGAAGAATAGTGACGCAGTTTTAAAAAAAGCTAAGTTTACAAGACATCCTTTTGAAAATGAAACAATGTTTAAATCAAATACTGACATTTTGTGGTGCAGAAGCGTCATTTTTGCTTATTTGAACATGAGTTTCTTTTCTTCTTCTCTCACTCACTATTATATATTCTGCTGTCCTTAACTAGTTTTCATATTGGATTGCGTGATTAGTCATTCAAAGCAACGATATATTAATGATTTAATAATAATTATGTGAAAATTTGATGTCAGAATCTTTTATTCGATGAACGTTATTGATGAAATCCGTAAATATTATTTGCCATTTATTATATTTAAGAAGGCGATCGATTTGTATTATTTGCGTCACTCAGATTGCAGACAAAATAAACATTTAAGGAAAGCTTAACTCGCTATCTTATTACCCAAACTTGCCTTGAATGTTTCACCCTGTTGAGACTCGTTTTAGATACTCGTAATTATATTTTTATAAATGTAATAAATGTACAAGAATTTAAATGTATAGACTTGATTACGCTTCTATTACCTTTTGTCTTGAATTTGTAATATTAATGTTCCTTTTCTTAAATGCGTTTTATTTTTAATTTTTATAATATAAGATGCACTTTTAGATTAGAATTGTTGTGTGACATTGTGTTATTTACTTTTTTTATGTCAAATTTCATAAGACACCTTATTTGTACAATACCAAGTGAGAAGTTATAGTGCAATATAGATGTACTGTTTTATGATGTGTTTTTATTACGGCAATGTGTCGTATTTATAGCCATATTTTCTTTTTATCAATACGCCATAACGCCGGAAGCCAAGCAAGTAATAACCTGCAAAATATTGTATCAAAATATAAAAATAATGTCCAAAAATTGATAATTAGTTCGTGAATATGGAATTAAACTTATTTTTGTTTTTATGAAGTTTACAGTTGCTGAACAATGTTGTATTTGCGGGTAACTACATATTCGTTTTCCAGCTTCGATATGAATGAGAGTGAATGAGATATAAAAACGAGTTTAATAGTTGGCGCAGTGGTGCGAGTACTCGCTTTGTTAGTAGAGGTCCCGGGTTCGATCGCCGGTAGTTTAAATTTAGAAAACTGCTTTTTCTAATTTGTCCGAGTCGAGACTAATGGGAGGCTTCGGCCAAGGCTAGCTACTACACCACCAGTCAAGCGCTAACCTGTCGACAGTAAAAAGTACTATTTTGTTAAATAAAACTATTTTCGTATTTTCAGCAAATTTATCGTTACTCTCAGTTTTACGCCTGCGGGCTCCTGTTCTAACAAAGTTAACGGTTACGATTCTGTCGTATCGTTCTATTCATAAATTTTATTATTTCGGAGAAAAAAAACTTCTTTGACTTCATTTGAACATATGCACTCACTTCATTTTAAATTTATATAAAGAAAATTAGTGAAGTCATAAATTGAAGTAACAAATAAAATACGTATACACGCATTAAAATTTATCACTTAAGCTTGCCACAAGAGCTTACGGACATATTCTATATACCTATATCTACGAACACGCGTCAATTTGAAGCATAAACAAATTAACAAATGTTATTTTGTCATAAAATAACTATAAAAAAATATGGGTTGGTGATAGAAAGCCGAAAATTTAGTATAAAGTAGTATACACTATACATACTAGAGGACGGAAGTTCCTTGGCCAACTGAAAAACAGAATCCTTACTGGATAACTTAGAACCAGTACACACTGTATATATAATCCATGCATTTATTGTTGCTGAATCTAAAATATTGAAGAACATGGAAAATCTATTATTGTCATACGTATTAGATTTTGTTTTTTGTATGTAAAGAAACATAATTACTTTCATACAAATCATTTGTGTTTAAATAAGCTTTTACAATATTTGTTTGCAGTCGTTAAATAGAGTAATTTCCTAATATAATTTCAACGTTCGACAAATATTAAAGATTGAAACAAAACTTAAAATTAAAAACATTTCTTCGCGCCTTGAGAAGCCACAATAAACGGAAAATAAAAGTTTCCATATGCACTCTTTATTGAAGTAAAATTTCTTTTGGCACGCTTGACTTGGGGAAAGTTGGTAAGAGCGTTACGAAAAGTGTTGAAGCGAGGCGTACGGACGGCGATCATAATTCAAATATTTATAAAAAAAATTATATATATATATATATATAATAGACATACATGTATATGTTTTACTTCAGTTGTGTTGTCTAAAGCACACTTTTTTGTGTTTTTTAGAGATTACATACACGCCATGGGGTTAAGCAAATGATAAATAATTATACAGGTACTTTTGTACGATTTATTGCAATAACACAGTCTTACAAACAAACCACGACAACAAATGAGACACTAAACGATGGTAACTTCAATTATAATTCATACATCACAATTTTATATTCCGTTCTATTTTCACACAAGATACAATAAGAAAACAAAGTAAAGTAATATTATATAGCATATAATATTTATTTAGACACGAGCATTCATAAGTGTTTTGTTCTACGCGTGTAAAATCGACATCCCCTAGATATAACAAGTCAACTTGCATTTTAGACATTTTGATGTTTTTCTAATTTTGTTGATTATATCATTATAGCCGTCCCGAAGCGGCGATTTGAAATCCCGCATGTATGAATTTCATTATATATTGTTAACATCTATATTGTTATTATTAGCATGTTGTGTTTTAGCTTGCTAGTGACGTGTTATCTTTCTCACTCATTCAAACGCAGCAACACCCTATGGAAAGAGCGAGAAAAATATACCATACTGTTTTCGTTATCGCCGATGTGTATGGCCTCGTATATCGCCTCATAGAAGCAACAGTATTTACGTTATGTTCCGATAAATTCGTTATCAGATTTCCATATAAATAACCTGGGGTCTTTTGGTACCCCCGTTCGGATCATGCTTATTTTTTATTACTTAAGGCTGAAAAGGTTAACAAGTCAATGGTTTATTATTAAATCATATAGCTATTAAAACATGTTATTTGAACAATGGAAGGTGGAAGAGCAAAACTAATTTCTCTTTAAAACACGGTCTTACAAAATACGGATGTTTTCTTCGACTCTATACAGAGGGGAAGTCGATGTGTTATAGATTAACGAGAAACAAAACTTTGTCATGCGCCGAGCACCAATGAAACTAAAAATATATCTTAATATAAATTAATATATTTTTTACACATTTACACAAGAGGCCTATTTGGTACTGCTTTTATAGGTCAATATAAAAAGGCATATTTCGTTAAGTTGTAATGTGATTATTTTAATTAATTTTTATAGAGCAAAAGAATCAACAAAGGTGACACGAAACCAATTCAACATTTATAAGTACCATTTTATATAAAAAAATACTGCTATTGCCACTTTGCCTTTGTGAAGCGCAAACGAAAAGATGTTTATTCGAATAATAAACGTGAGTTAAGCTTTAAAGTATGCGTAAACATTTACAAATTACAATTTACGGTGTGAAATAATGGCAGCATTTCCGATAAATCTTTTAAGGTTTTTCAAGCGGTTTTCGTTGAACTTCAGTCTTTCGTTATTTGATCCTGCAAAAATAAAAAGCGTAGTAAATATATATGTATAACGTAATATACATTATATTCAGATTTTGTAAAAATTATAACACGTTCTTAGTCATGTTTTGCTGCTATATAGTATACTCTATAAGTGTTTAGCGTTTAATATTGGATAAAGATCTGTGGGGAGGAGTGTAAATCAAAGTTCACAAATTTGTTTGCTCAGTATTTTAATTGATAAAAAGTTATTTACAAAGGTTAATAATGCAAATAATGCTACAGTAATACTTCCATACCTGCCACACTATATCTGTTAATGTTTTCTGAACATTAATTGCAAGTTTTATATATTTACATCAGTGAAAACACCTCCATCAAGGTAAGACATTTCTTTCACAAAATGGAGGCTTTAAAAGGCACACTTGCTGAGTTAGCTGAGAACTTCAATGCAAGGATGACTGAGATTCAAAAGGAGATTAAGGGTGCCATTCCTGCAGCAAACCCTACATCCAATATTAACTCTCAGTTTAACTCATTCCGCTCATTTGTCTTAACCGCCCTTGAAAATCTCCAACTGCAAGTGGAGCTGCTGTCAAAGCAAAATGATGAATTTGAAATGCGTTCAAGAAAGAAGATTCTCCTCATCCATGGATTGCCGGAGAATAAATCGGAACATACTGCTGCATGTATAGTTAAACTTCTTTCTGAAAAGTTAAATATTTCAAGTATAACCTCAGATATGATAACTCGCTCTCATCGCTTGGGTAAGTTGGCTGGCAAACAACCACGAGCTATTTTGGTGAAGTTCTCAGACATAGCCATAAGAGACAAGGTGTGGTACTCCAAGACAGCTTTAAAGGGATCTGGAATAACCATTACTGAATTTCTAACTAAGCGACGCCACACCACTTTCCTTGTGGCACGGCAGCGGTATGGTATAGCTAAGTGCTGGACGAGGGATGGTCATGTTGTGGTGCTGGGTGAAGATGGAATCCGTCACCGTATCACCTCTCTGTCAGAACTACATGCTATCCCGGACCATAAGAGTAGGGTGCCTGTGCTCAGTACTAGTTCTGTTGACTCATCCCCTGTAGCAGCTCCTAAGGACCAGAGGCCTATAAAGGAGGTGAGATCGAAGCGGACCTTTAGGAAGTGATTCGTTAAGATTTCTAGCAACTTTAATTTTTCTTAATATATTTTCTTTTTTTTTTTTCACTTCCTATCTTACTTTATGTTTTATTGTAATTTTGTTTTACTATTCTAATAACACATAAAATGGTGACTATGATTGTCCCTTTTTTATTCTTTGATTGTCTAATTATCAATTGTTTTAAACTAATAGTTATTATTTGTATAAATTCATAATTTTTAAAATAATTTAACTTCTAAACTTATAAAAATCCATTTACTCAAGGATAAGAAGTTTATATTATTAAATATATATTGTTATTTTATCATTCTTACACAAACACTAATAAAATTTTTGTAAATAATCAAAGTGACATTTGATAGCGAAGCAGCTGACAATCCATAGATATTAGCTGTTTTTCTTCTTGTTTTATGTGTCATTTGAAAGTACCTAGGTATAAGTAGGTCTATGATTTACATTGTGTTAATTTCACCTTATTGTTGTTAGTTATTGTTTTTACATAAGCTTATAAATAATGTTCTTTGAATATATTCAGTAATGATTTTTATAAAATTTGCTGTGTTGTAAGATTTCATTCCACGAAACTGGCGGGTTGGAATTGTAATTGCGTACATACAGTATACCTATATATTTATTTTTATATAATATTATATTGTATTATATTATATTTTATTATATTATATTTATATTACTAATATAACATTTACATGTCGTTGCCCAACAATAGTACCGATAGTAATTGCTTTTTTTCATTATCTAGTCGTGAATCCTCTAGTAGTGATAGTTACCACAGTACATCTTTCATTCCACTCAATGTTGCCTTAAATTCTTGTTTCTCAGATGATCTGAAAAATTTTAACGTTGTCCACATAAATGCACAAAGTATTCCGGCTCACTATCCCGAAATGCTTGCGTCATTCGAAACCAGAAATATTCATGCCATCCTAGTTTCAGAATCATGGCTCAAGCCTTGTTTACCCTCAACATCATATTCCTTACCTGGCTATAATCTTATCCGCAATGATCGACTCGGCAAAGGCGGTGGTGGGGTGGCAATTTACTTGCGATCCTATATTCCTTTTACTATAGTAAGCTTGTCACCCCAACCACCACCTGCTGACGAAGCAGAGCATTTGTTGATTGAAGTACTTTTATCCCATACTAAGCTTTTGCTTGGGGTTTTCTACAGTCCTCATAATTCTATAAACTTTTTTCCTTCATTTGAATGCATACTCGAAAATCTAATACCAATTTATACACACACAATTATTATGGGGGACTTTAACACTTGCTTACTGAAAGATGATTATAGATGCCGGAGATTACGGTCCATATTAGAGTCCTGCAACCTACGTACCTTATCACTAAATCCCACACATAACCTCCCTGGATGTGTGCCTTCACTTCTTGACCTTATCATGGTTTCTTCTCCAGATCTTGTTGCACATCATGGACAGTACTCAGCAGAAGCCTTCTCATATCACGACCTAATTTATCTCTCATTTAAAACCCGTCCTCCCAAATCAAAGTCAAAAATCCTTCTGCAACGTAATTTTGGAGGAATGGATATAAGTCGCCTGCTCGAAGATGCTAATAACATGGACTGGTCATCTGTTATTGACGCAGATACTATTGACAGTAAAGTTGAAGTATTTAATTCTCTGATTTGACAACTGTACGATATACATGCTCCTGTTAAACCAATAAAAATTCGACACTTCCCTGCTCCTTGGCTTTCTGATAGCATCAAAAAATTGATTGAGGAAAAATGTCGAGCTAAACATAAGCTTAAAACAGATGTCTCAGAGGAAAATCGGGCAAAATATAACAGGTGCCGTAATCGCTGCAATACATCATGTAGGGACGCACAACGACGCCATATCCATAGTTCAGTCGAGAACGGCGACCCCGGGAAAGTTTGGAAATTTCTTGAATGTCTTGGAGTTGGTCAGTCATCCCGAAAATCTTCCTCTCAATTCAATATTGATATTGAGCTTCTAAATCAACATTTTTCAAATTCTGATGTAATTAATGACGTCGAAAAAATGAATACCTTAAAAATTCTTTCAGCGTCACCAACTCCTTCTTATCCACCGTTCAACTTCTGTCCCTTCACCGAATGTGATGTTAAGAAGAACTTATTGTCCATCTCGACGAATGCCTTCGGTGCTGATAATGTCAGCCGAAACATGATAACTCCTATCCTTGACATACTTTGTCCTATCCTTACTCATATCCTTAACGCATCCATTTCTCTGGGTGAATTTCCAGCTGCTTGGAAATATGGTCAAATAACACCCATTCCTAAGAAACCACAGGCCAAACTGTATTCGGAATTTCGTCCCATTTCCATCTTACCCTTCCTTTCTAAAGTCCTTGAAAAACTCGTTCACCAACAACTATCCCATTTCCTAAATAAAAATAACCTTTTACATCCACTCCAGTCAGGTTTCCGGCCTAAGCATAGTACATCGACTGCGTTAATCAAGGTCACTGATGACATTCGATGGGGAATGGATAATAAACAACTCACAGTGCTAACGTTACTAGACTTTAGTAACGCATTTAGTAGTGTTGATTTTGATATCATAGTATCCTTGTTACGTTCTCTTAACATATCTCCATCGGTGTTAGGTTGGTTTCAGAGTTACCTTAGTGGAAGGCGGCAGCGGGTTCGCATGAATGACCAGTTTTCGTCATGGTGCGATGTCCGGGCTGGCCTGCCACAAGGAGGCGTGTTGTCACCAATTCTATTTGCTATATTTATCAATACTATAACTCACATACTTACTTCTTCCTATCATATGTATGCAGACGATATTCAAATATACAACCTTTCAACGCTTGAAAATCTTCATTCTGCGGTACATGCCACTAACAATGATCTACATAAGATATCTCAATGGAGTACATCATTCGGCTGTACTGTGAATCCTAATAAATCACAGGCTATCATCCTTGGTAGTCATAGTATGATTTCAAGGGTTGACTGGTCTCAATTACCTTGTGTTAAATATAACGGAGTCATAATACCGTACTGCTCACATGTCAGAAATCTTGGATTGCATTTGGATAATACCTTGTCATGGACGAATCAAATTAAAGAAATTAGTCGAAAAACATTTGCATCATTGAGCACTTTGCGCCGCCTGCGATCTTTTTTACCAATTCCTACCAAGATTATGTTAGCACAGTCTCTCCTTCTCTCGATTCTTGACTACGCTGACGCAAGTTTCACAGATTTAACTGAAGACCAGCTAAATAAACTTGAGCGAATTCAAAATCTCTCTATTCGGTTCATATTTAATCTACGTAAATATGATCACGTTTCAGAATTTCGCGCTAAGCTCAAGTGGCTTCCCATACGCTTTCGCCGGAAATTACACATACTTTCTCTTCTGTACTGTGTGTTATTTTATCCTAACGCACCTCCTTATCTCAAGGAAAAATTTCAATTTAAGACAGGTGAGAGAAGCTTACGAACCTCTCATCACCTCACATTAATGATAACTGCTCATAAAACGAAATTCTTCGCTAACTCTTTTTCGGTGGTTGCAGTTCAGCTGTGGAACGATCTTCCTCTCGTTGTGAGGGAAGCTCAATCGCTGGAGACATTTAAACGACTAGTAACGGATTATTATCTCTCACTTTGAACGACAAATAACATTCATTCTCCTATCTTTAAGTTTTAAATATATTTATGTAAGTATGCATGTATGTTTATATATATTATACTTATTTGTGTATGTGTATATGTATGTATGTTTGTATATATTATACTTATTTGTGTATGTGTATATGTATGTATGTCTATATATATTATTCTTATCTGTTGTATACCACCTACCATAATAGCACTTATATTATCTTTTCACCCAAAGGTTGCCTGGAAGAAATCGCTGCTGAGCGATAAGGCCACCTATTGTACCCCCTCATTGTGTAACATAAGCATAAGTGATGTTGTAATTATTTGGTGTACAATAAAGAGTAATCTATCTAATATTTTTGAAACTAATTCCACTACAATATTAATTACTACATCATAATCACACAGCACATTTGTTCATATTTATATTTGTTTTTCGTCTTATATTACTTTAAGTTCCTTTACTTATGTAGGCAGCGCTAGTACAATGTTAGGAAAAAAGTAGCCGAGTTCTACGCCTTATTGGATACACGTCCCCCTGATTTATTTCGCTGTATGTATATTAAATGTTAACCATGATGTGAGTAAATTCATTTAATTTTATTTTTGTATCATCCGTAGTCTGTCCGTTGGTAACAAATGTACCAACGGTTCGTAAAGTTGATTATTATCTCAATATTGCACAAATTTCTATATATGGTTATATATTTAGCAACATAACAGTTCCCGTATTATTTTTAAGATATCTAGCAGTATCAGAAGCGGGTTCTGAGACTAACAGTGTCACTGTTAAATTACAATGGAGAATTTATTTTCTAATGTGGTTTTGAAGAAATTAAATGGTAACAGCAACGCCAAACTCGGGCGGTCATCCATGTGTTCCTGTTTTTAAAAGAATTGAAAAATGGCCTCGAGAAAATAGCTTGTCTCAATTTCCAAGAGAGCTTGCAGCACTGAGTTGTGGAATTAGTCGATGACGGATGAAAATTTTTTGAGAACTAAGAAATATTCTCAGATAGGATACAGTTTCTCTATAATTAGGTCGAAACAAACATTTTATCTTACAAATTAAAAACTTTTCTTTTCAGATAGCGAAAAAATATTCCTACTAAACCATAATTTAGTATATCCATGGTACCTATCCTGTTATTGATATGCAGCTCTACAATTTTTTTTTAAATCTTATTTTAAATGGTTTAATCGCTTACGATTATGTCGCTCTGTTAAGTACTCATAATTTCACAATGATTATGTTTCTCTTAGACGTACTCCATACTCATAAAAGTGTATCAATTTTCTAAATTCCCTTGACAATGGATCCTGCAGCAGTATATTAAGTCCACCAACCCATTGAATCTCGTTCTCTACAATTCTTACGCACATTATTACACCTCTCCATAATTTCGGAACTGTAAGTGCGAGCGAGACAGACAGATAAATATGATGTATGAACCCAAGGCTCAATTTAAAATCGACTATAATCTGTATCAGTGAGTTACCTGGTGGTTTCAGTGATAGGACTGGAGGTAGGTGGTGGTGGAGGCCAGGTCACGCCGCAGCCAGGCCGCATTGAGGCGAACCGTCTCCAGTGCCTGTTGCACGGAACGCTCGGTACCAGGTGACTGGTGCGAACGGAAGAACTCTTCGATCTCTTGGGCGCACGCCTCCGAAGCAAAGTTCTCCGTCGTGGATTTCACCAGTCGCGCCAATAAGAACCCTCCCTAATAGGAGTAAAACGGAAATTAAACCGATTCGAAATAATTATAATTTGGTAATAAAAAAAGCGTTTGATGTTTTTTTACGTATTTCAAAACTTTATCATGACTTATATTCATATTATACTAGCACACCTGGTCGCTCGTTGCTGTGGCTGAGGGTTTTGTTTAAGGTTTTTAATAGACAAATAATTTGCAATAAAATAATATTGCGACTATAAATTAAGATGTATGCTATCCTATCTTTTAAGTTGGATCAAACTGCACACGGTGTACAAAATTGATTAAAATCGGTAAAAAAGTAGTTTAGGAGTCTATCGCGGGCAAACAACGTGACATGTAATTTATATATATTAAGATTAAGAAAAGCTTTTATTATAGGCAATTAAAAGTTGATGAAATTTGACTATAAACGCGCGACGATTAGTCGCCACGTGTGTGACGTCATAATGATATGTATTTATTCACTTCAAAAATGTTTACAGCTTACCTGGTAGCGATCCATAAATTCTTGCCAATGATCCTTAAAGAACTGCCACGCTAGATCACGTCCGTTCCTACTCACCGCTACAGAGACGATAACAAAAACAGTATCTTGCGATCGTACTTCATCCTAAAATAAATTTTCCATTTAGAAGTAAAAATCAAACTCAAATTATAAGTTACATTAAAAAAGTGTAGCATCCAGAATAGTTTATATTTTCTTTTATCAAAGATACATATTCAAATTATTTCTGAAGACGTATAGCCAAAGTAAATGTCATTGGTTGCTTTAGAAGTTTTGTTTATTTTTAAACAGCTATGATGTAGCATTTTTTGAAGTAAAAACTTCTTCACGCACTCTTAACTCGTCACGCATTCTTCAGCTTACTCCCCACGAGTAAGCTGACGAATGCGTGACGAGAATGCTACAAAAAGTGCGAACGGAAGTTGACAGGGAGATATAAATTAGTGAACACCGAAAATTATAAATTTCCAATTTCTTTTTTGTATTGTGCCAATGTTCTTCAGAATTAGCGATATACGTGGAATAACATAAATTATTGAATTCTGGAAATGATTTTACCTAAATGCCAATTTGAAACTGCATATAGCTAAAAATTGGAAAACAATTCAACACTGTTTCAATTCAGTCTTAAAATAGTGGTTAAATATTAATTTGTACATACATACATAGCATCACGCCTCATTCCCATAGGGGTAGGCAGAGACAACATCCTTCCACTTGCCACGATCCTTGCATATCTCCTTCGCTTCTTTCAATCTCATTAAACCTTTCATACAAGTTCGTCGGTTTAGAGTACTCTTGACCTGGCCGTTATTTAAAATGTCCTGGATTTGGTCCAGGAACGTTCGCCTTGGTCTTCCCCTTCCAACTTTCGCATTCACTCTTGACTCATAAATCCTTTTTGTCAGTCTCCTTTCATTCATTCTCTCTACATGCCCAAACCATCTAAGCATACCTTTCTCAATTTTAGTCACTACGTCTTCTTTTATACCACAACGTTCTCTTATCACACTATTTCTTACTCTGTCACTCAGTTTTAATCCACTCATGCTTCTCAACGCTCTCATCTCTACCGCATTTATTTTACTTTTGTGATTCTTCTGCCATACCCAACTTTCACTACCATACATAAGTGTTGGCACCAACACTCCAGCATGCACTGCCAGTCTAGCCCTTTGAGACACCATCTGGCTATTCATAAAAGCATGCAGAGCACCATTTACCATATTCCCTGCATTCACTCTCCTTTCGATATCACTTTCACATGTTCCATCTTTTGTAAATTTAGATCCCAAGTATACAAATTCTTTCACCTCTTCCACTTGTTCCCCATCTATCAAAATATTGCCATTCATCATAGATTCATCTCGTTCAAAAAGCATAACTTTCGTTTTGTTTACATTCACTTTCATTCCTTTCCCTTTCAAAGCTTCATTCATAATATTTAGCATCTTCTGTAGCTCGTTAGCGGATGACGCAAGTATTACTTGATCATCAGCGTAGAGTAAACATTTGATGAGTAATTCATTCATTCTTAACCCATACATACTATCTTTTATATTATATTATATTATATTATATTAATTTGTTCATGAATAAATTTGGATATTAGACAATTTGTAATTTCAAATATTTGTAATATTTAATATTTGAATTTACCGTCTTGCGCGAACCGTAAATAAAAAACGAGTGTGCTTTAGACTGTACGACTGAAGTAAGCCTAAAGTTATTCTTAAAAATATTTTGAAACAAAGGTAAACAGCATAGAATAAAAATAATGATGAATAATTCTGTACTGATCATAAATAAAAATAAATCAATCACAAATACGAAACTGTCTCTCCTTATATCTTCACCAACTTAGACCACCCTGTCAAATTCCGTTTGCCTCACCTGCCTCAATTACACTTTTCGTAACGCTCTCGTCACGCATTCAAAAACTTACTCTCCAAGTCATATATGCGTACAGAAGATTGACTTCAAAAATTAAGGAAAAGTGAGGCATTTTCTCCAGTGAAAATTATTATTTAAAAGATATAAACCAACAATGTTCCATATCGTCTTCTTGTTTGCAAAGTAATAAAGTCAGAAAATCTTATGATCGCACGCAGATAACTTGAATATTGTTTGTACTCATACAGATTGTAACGTTATCAGTAATACAGCAATGTTAATAATGATAAAAATTAATAAATCCTTAATGTATTACATTCTGTTTCCAGATCTATGATAAAGTAAGGTACCACACAAAGATATACTACAAAAAGTATTTAATGATCACATAACAGTTACGAGAATAGTATTCCCATCGACATAGCTTCCTTTTTTTCAGGAAATTGCATAGAATTTGGATGGATGTATTCTTCATTGTATACCAAATTAAAAACAATGTATGTAACCATTACATTGCTTAAACATTTATGGGCACAATTATCGCTAATCCCATGCAATCCGTGGGTAAACAGGTATACATGAACTGTGATGACTTATGATAATAATATTTTCTAATACATTTAACGAATAATATGAAGAAATAATTTTAAGAGAAAAGAGTTAAAAATCTAGAGAGTTGAGGCGAAAAGAAGTGCTGGGCGCAGGAACAAGTCGTAGCTCCGGAACATATTCGAATGGGTCGGAATAATGTCCGCAGCCTTGTTTCGATTTGCAAATAAATAGTAACAAATATCATATGTTAGCGGCCCAACTACAAGGTTGAAGAGGCATTTTCAGAAGAACATCACGTCATACTGACAAAGAAAGTGCTTTCCTAAAGCGGAAAACTTGAACTGTAAAGGTATTATTGATGTATTAGGATGAGTGTAAAGGAAATTATAAAATGAAATTTTCGGTAGAGCTAAAAGGAATTTGTCATTCAGTAAGCGAAATGTCCCTCAGTGTTTAATTTCGAATCGGAGACGTGGTCGCTGACTATGCCATTCGAAGGCTCAGACTAACACAGCGGGCGATGGAGTGGGGTATGCACGGAGTATTTCTACGCGATCGAATCACAAATGAGGAGATTCGGAGAAGAACCAAAGTTACCGACATAGTCTTACAAATCGAAAAGCTAAAGTGGCAACGGACGGGGCACATAGATCGACGAATCGATGGACACTGAGACCCGAAGCCGACCGCGCACCAGACGGCGCAATGTAGACAAACCGCCCACAAGATGGATTGACGATATAAAAAGGGTCGCTGATAACCAGACGGCAAAGATCGCGCATTACGTGAGACCTATGTTCAGCACTGGACGTCCATCGGTTGAAGCGACGACGTTGAAGCGAAATACAATGTTTTAACATTCCACATCAGTATCTAAGTGAAATATACTCACAGAGATTGCAAAGTCCAGCACACGCTTAAGTAGTGCTGGGTCTTTGACGGCGCCGAGGGCTCGGCTTATACGATCCTTTTCCTCGTGCAGGTCGGCTGCACGGTACAGCTGCAGAAACCGCTGGAATGACGCCTCGTCGGCCTCCGCCAGTACGGCTCGGTAGCAAGCCGACCGCAAGTCCGCCGGTAGAGTGCACTCGCCCGATATGTGCTTCTCAAATCTACCACATTATTATACATACATATATTTCTTTATACAACAACAATACAATAAACCAATCGTTTTTGCACAGACAATTTTGTTACTAGCATAAAGTCATGGCGTTTTATATGATGGTAAGTAACAAAGTCATGTTATAAAAATATGTTCAAATATGTTCAACTCACCGGCTCCTGGCTTCCTTTAAAGTATCTGGGTCTTCAAAACTTATCATTTTATTCAGGACTAAACTCCTCAAAAGCGTGTCGAGGTGGCTTTCCTTTTCCTCTGCGTCCCATCCCAGCCTCCTCGTAACATTTGAAAACAGTTTCCTTCCATAGTTTTTAAGTGGCTTATCGAGAGCAGTGTGAGAGAAAAGCGCGCTTAACTTCGAAAGGCAGTTTGATATAGATGACCACACAGTGAAGTTAGTTTCGTTGCTAAACGCCTCCATTAACTTTAAGGACTGTTAAAGCAAAAAAGAAAATGATAAGTGACAGACATATTCTACTATATAAATATTTATTTCTAACCAAATTGGCTTTAGAAGCATCATTCTAAAGTTTGTTTAAAACAATATTTTGCGGCGCAGTGTGATTGAAATCATAAGATTTTAAATAAAAATGTAACTGTTATTCAATTCCTTCTATTTCGCTTACAGCTATATAACTGCATTACTACATTTAGCTGAAATTGGAGCAAAAGGACATAATTCGCATATGAAAATTGATTCAACAAAAGTTCTGCGTTAAGAGAAGCCACGGAGATGACACATGATGATTGGGAGCAATAACGATATCTACGCAAGAGCAACCCTAAAAGTTTTTAATAATAAATATATACATTGAAATTAAATCTTAAAAAAAAAATATTTTTAAAAATTCAATTCCACACACTTGTGTTTAATGCAATTTATTTAAATATTTAATACATAAACGTAAGTAGCAGCCTATTTATGTTCCATTGCTAGACACAGACCTCCCCACTCATAGGAGAGTGGGTTGTTAGAGCATATACCCACCACGCTGCTCGACTGAGGGTGGGCAGACATAGTACACAAATGCACTTTCTATTCCTTCACTCTCATAGGCTGATATGACTGAAATCCGAACGACCGAAAAGAGATCAGATGCAGGACTGACGGCTTAACGTACTCTCCGAGGCACGTGAGCGAAGCACACAGTCAACTTCCCAACTTCGTGCAAATATTGAGAAAATCTTTAACAGAAGACTCAATTAAATTGAACTCGATTTTTTAATTGGCCCGACCCGGGACTCGAACCCAAGTCCTCATGACTGATCGAATATACCAACCACTAGAACAATGAGGCAGTTAAATTAATATATTCAGGCAAATGACTAGTGGAATATTGATAACTTTGAAATTCACACTAAGAAAATTTGTATTGTTGTGTATTTGTATTTTACCTCGGCGGTGTGCGTGTGTCCGGTTTGTACGAGTGCAAAGCAATCGTCAAGCAGGCCGAGTCGGTCGAGCGGCGGCAGCGAGCCGTCCCTTACTGCGCGCACTAACTGCTCTAGCATTGCAGCTGGATACCGCGTTCGGTAGTACCCTACCTGTATATAATATAAAAAGAAATAAGAAATAGTATATTATGCACCTAGGAGGCAAAATAGGGTTTGAACGGGTCAGGATGCGAGGCGCGCGCATACGATGTCTTACACTAAGATGAAAAGTTCCACCTTCTCTCAATCAATAGTTACAAATTTCACTATCCTTTCCTGTTTTAAGGTGCCTTTGGCACTTTAATAGACGTTACATTAAATTGAGCTAGGTGCATCCGCGCCCACGCTTGCGGTGTGCCCCATTTGGGAGAGACAGAGATCTGCCCTAGTGGCCGTATTAGGGTCGACCGACCTGTCTCTACCCACCGTCGTAAGAGCAATGGTGGAGCGGAGGGAGTGTTGGAATGCGGTGGCTTCCTTTAACGACGAGGTGATGTCGCTGAAGGAGGCCGCGGAGCGTCGATGTGCGGCTCACGACCGCCGTCTTCCCCCTTACCACTAGCCTCTGGGACGGCGGACCGCAGAGGCCTTCGTCCCATGTAGCGAGGCTCCGTAGGTTGTCCGTAGGGGCCCCTCACGGGGAGTCACGGCGGCGTGCTCAGTTTTACTCTAGAGCTAACCTGTCGCGTAGCCATTTGTGACAGTGCGTAGGACGGCGGGTCGTTTTTAGCCGGCAAGAGTCCGGCATAACCGGGACGTCAGCGGCGTCCCGATATCCTATGAGGATTTTTTTCCCGTCTTGAAAAAAAAGAAAAGGTGCATCCGCGCCGGTAGAATCTCACTGGGAGAGAACGAGGCTCTTTCATCCCGTACACAGGAGCCGAAAAAGCTTTTCATGCCACAATGACAAATAACGACATTCTACAACTCGGGAGGCCTCTAGTCTGATTTACAGAATCGTATTGATAAATGCGTAAGAGCACCTCCTACTCTCAGATTTATGAAAATGTATTGATGGGTACGTAGCTAAATAGGAAGCTATTAATATCCCACTGTTGTATACAGGCCTTCTCATTAACATTCAATGTTTGACAGGCTAACCATACCCCAAAATTATTTCAGAGATATGCAAGCTTCCTGACAACGTTTTCCTTTACAGAAAGGCGGATGGAAAGGGTAGAACAATCAAGCACGTAAGTTGCTTTTTTTAAGTGAAACTTAGTTGTGCCTGCGCAAGATTCGAACTTCGATTCCGCGACTTCTCTGAACGAGAATCCACACGTCTCAGTACTAGACTATAAGGTGTTCCTTACAAGTATATATCACATTGGAAATAGTCTGTATTTTCTTAGCTTTCGACAATAGAAAACAGGAAAAGGTGTATTTATAGTGCTTATATGATAACAAAAACTATAAATTAAAGTAACTCTTCTAATACTCAAGTTATTAAATTAAATCTCCGTCTAGGGTGAAGTAAAAACTTACAGTGCCTGGGTTAAGCTTGACCCATGAATCTTCAGCAACATTTTCCAAAACTACTTCTTGGGATCGTTTCTCCAAAACTGTAGACAGTGCCACCTAAAAATAAGTACCTTAGTTATCCGAATATTCTATGGCCAACAATGATGTAGAATAAAACCATTTTTTTTTTAAATGTGTGTAAAATAGAATACGTCTTCAAAAAACATTTGAACAAATATTGTTTTTATCGTTTTTAGATTTTATTGGCTGTTGCAAAATGTGTCATTTTCGTCTAAAAGATGGATGGACTGACTTTAACTATCTACATATACGTTTGACGGCTCACACTCGCATCGATAGCAGAGCTCCTGGGTTCCATGTCCGGTAGGGCATATTTAGTAAATTACTCTGGACTTTTTGGAGGCTTAGGCAGTGGCTAATTACCACTACCTGCAAAAGGCGTACCGCCATGCAAAAAAAATATTGCGTTCCGTTACGATGCTGTATAGAAAAGATAAGAAATAAATAACGGCTTTACAGGTTAGCGCGCTACCATCTCACCCTGTATCATTATTTACTATAGGGTGAGATAATAATCAAGGACTAATCTGTCAGCAATACCAAAATCTACACAGAGCGATCATCTTGTGTATACACTAAATAAGTAACTGCAACGTGTAATTCTATTGTAAAATGGATTTGCGCTAATGACAACAAGTTTCTACAATTTGGAAATACATTTTTTTCTATAACTATATACAATTTAATAATATATCATTGTGGTATTCAAATACTATTATATTTATACGAAGATATTACATGATTATTCAAAGTCAAATACTAATATATATTTCGTCCCTCCCGCGTTAATAATTACAACCCAAATTTCAAAAATAAGATTGTTACTTTTAATTAATTAAAAAAAAAACTTATATTTAATAATAAAAACAACTTTTTACAAATACGTGGCCGGTTATATAGATATAGAGTAAAAGTCAAAATCCTATTTTTTTTTATAATTATAAACTTTTTCTAAAACTACAATCATCAAAACTATAATTCAATGACGATAAACAAATCAATAATACACTATGGATGTTATTAAAACTAAGTAAATACTCAGTTACATTTTCAGTATGTTTCGAAATATTGCAGACTTCAACTACAAACACGGATGCAGATTGTTTCCAGGATTTTAATACATCACATTTACAATCATCAGGCTCTTTTGACTCATCTACCTTAGTTTGTTGGAGCTGTTTAAAAACACATTATTTAATTTTTTTTAATTCAATTTATTCTATAAATACATTCTGATTTCTTTGGTTGTTGTACTCGTAATAAGAAACTTTAGCATGTGCCTATGGACAACTGAATATTAGGAAAGACTGAACCTATTTCGACAACATGAAGTAGATTTCGCTAAACTTGTTAAGATTAACAAGTTTAGTGAAACAAGAATGAAATTTTCTTTTCATGCTCGTTCTACTAAAAATCCTATTGGAAAAACTAATACTCTTAATTTTAATAAATATATGTTTTTTAAAAACAGGATCTTTAGGTAAATGTATATAGATAGGATACTAACTCTAACTAATTTTACAGCACTCCAAATAAATCTCGTAATATTTCTCTTTCACACAATCAAGTACTTCGGTAGGATATAATCGATACTACTAAACGCGATAGGAAAATTTTCAGTCGACAATAGATTAATTCATAAAATTATAGCATGTGTTCATACGACTCATCTTAACAGATCATAATCTATATAGGAAATAAAAGTGCAAACTGGGTCAATGTTACCAAGTCAAAGATAAGATATATATACGAGATATCGTAAAGATAACCTTGAAAGATCTGAATATCGATAAAAATATGTCAAGAGATTTGATTTACACACCATTGTGTTATTAAAAACATTTGCTAATGACCTTAATATTTCGATACACAATGTAAAACAGACTAACCAGATTTTACATTTGAGGACGCGATTTTAACATTTGACCAACACAGATGCGTACGGTCTTTTTTGCTAATTAAGCGTTACAAATGCAAACTGGCCTAATTTTAATTTTATGTGTAATGAAAATTTATATGTACTTTTCAAATGTAAATGTTAATATAGAAATTGCATGAAACAATCGGTTAACAGTTTATTGACGATAATAAAAACGTTTTATCAATCATAATCGAAATACATAAATCAAAAATGTAATGCCCGTTATAAATTTTGAAACCACCAATCGATGTGCCCCAACCCGATTTCATTTTAAAAGCAATAATGCGAAAATAGTGTAGACCAAGAGTCGACAACCTATATAGCAGAGCCAGAAGTGTTATGAGGATATTGGCGCGGGCCACAAATGTTATAACGATATTGGTGCGGCACACGAATGTTATGAGGATATTGGTGAGGGATACGAAAGTCAGGAGGATATTGGTGCGGGCCATTTCATTATTTTTTGCACTTTTCACCACATTTATAGATACTGTCACGTAAATGACCCTCAGGCGCGCAGGCCCCGTGACGCCCGCCGACCTCTGGCCGACCATTACTTACACACCATGTTATCTTCAAAACTTTTGGCGATTGGCTTGAAATTTAGCAGTGACTCCTTTCGTAATCTTTCGCTCCGAAACTACGCCGGCGACAGCTAGTATTTCTATATACGTAATAAGGCAAGAATACGTTTTTTGACCAACATTTTATATAATAACCAATCAATCAATCTAGCTGCTCACCGTATTCTTGGAACTATTTTTTATAAATTCGAATCGCCCTAATGTGGATTTGTGTAAATTTATTACGTAAAAAAAGTTACACAAATATGTAACACAGCGCAATATTTTCCTTCCTCGTTATCTCATTACGCTAATTTGAATGAAGCATATATAAATTTAGCGCGATTTATTAAACAAAATATAAAATTATAATTAGACTAATTAATTTTTATATTACTCACTTTCTTTAGGTTCAACTTAACGCAGGATATAATATACGCTTAGAATATACATCGCTACTTTCGAAGAATTGTGACACTTTTAAAAAAGATGATATACAAGAAAGATTTTTGAACATTAAAAAAAATGTTTAAATGACAAATTCAATATCAGTTTTTGACACAAGAAAATATATAATTCTGATTATTGTCTTACGAAAATACCAAAACAAATCTTCAGGCCTAATTAAATTGAATCAATATCGATCAATTTAATATGCAATAAAATAAATAACATCTTGAACCTAAATTTCTTAATTCAATGCAAATTCAAAACAATTTTAAAAGAGTGGTTAATGTTACGAATATATTAAGATCGTAAAAACCATTGGAATTCTAGTTCGAAAACAACAAGCACGTATAATACATGTAAACACACCATACGTGCAAATACACACACACGCGCGCGCTACACACAAACGCACACATATTCACGCATCAATTCAATTCATATACTTTATTTCTCTCTTTCTGTTCAATTTAATCTAAGCTTTGATACTAGAAGATACAGCTTTGTCTTTATAACTACTTATAAATGGGTGATCGCTGTCTCCTAAAATACAGGTTTCACTTTGTTTAGTGACAGATGTTTTTCATCAAATATTTATTTTTTACTTAAGCTGTAGTTGTAATATTTTGAACAAATTAATGTTAATATTATATATTATCATTTCACAAAAATAGTATTATAAACCTTCTACTAGTTTAAATATTTAAAAAAAAACGTATTTGAAATTAAAGGGATGAATATAACAGTATTTTATTTACTATAAAAAATTTTAACGGGACAAAGTAGATATTTAAAATCTACCTTTGAGGGTTGCTCCTGGGTAGATATCGTAATTGGCACCATCCACAATGTGTCATGCCCTTGGCTGCCATCAGCACAGAATTTTTGTTGAGTCAATTTTAGGATGCGATCTGTGCCCTTTTGCTCTGAGGTCACCTAAATATTATAACAATCGAATAATATAGATATAAAAATATTAAACACTCTCCTGATTATATATTTTGTCAATTCCTACTATTAGCTCACACTCCATATCTTCTCTGATAGAAATACTAATGCTCTCATTTCCTCAACTTCAACTACATTAATGAAATTTATTTTACGATAAACTTTTTTTACGATAAGGTTTTTAAATTAAAATAATTAAAATCAATTCTCAGGCCACCTAGCACTAAACTCCTTAAATTCATTACATAGGAAGAATCTTTACTTTTACCTTTTAGGCGAACTTGATCGCTTATTACAGAAAATATTTATAGTTTTATTGAATAATACAATACCCTTTTATGCTGTTACATCACAGACGAGATATGTTCGACGTAATAACCTCTATAAAAATTTAAACTGTAAATATATACACTTAAATGTAATAAAAAAATATGAAAAGAATACGTATAAAAGCAGAATGTAGAGTAAGTTATATTATATTTGGGTATCCATAACAAGTAATGTACCAAAAAAAATGTCAATACCTGTATCTTTTAGCACGAATTTATAAAATTTATTACGTAGTAAGAACCCTTTAAAGATTTTACGAGACATTTCAATCGACGGTGAAAATTTCAGAAAGTATATTTAATTATGGAGTATTTGAAAAACTATCCATGACAATTTCATTATGTATTTGAACCTTAGTGGATGAATGAAAAAGGTACTTTATTAACGTTTAAAAATTACAAAAAACACATGTAGAGAGAGAGTGTGAACTAATAGTAGAAATAGAAAAAGAAACGGGAGAAATACATGCAATTACAAAAAAGGCCATATTGTTTCTGTTAAAATACACATTCAAAATATTTCATTACTTAGCTGGTTTGATAACATTGAGAGATAAAATATCTCATTATCATAATACAACAATGAAGAATGTACTGTGTGATACTGATAAGTGTTAACATATTAATTAAAAATAATATCACTTCATTACATATATCCATTTAAATTGACGGCTTCACTGGTTCAATGGTACAAGTATTTGACTTTTTTTATAGGGGACAGGTTAGTGTTTGACTGTGATCACACATGACGGTAAGTGATGATATAATCCAAAATGGAAGCGCGCTAATCTGGTAAAAGGCAATTTATCTCATATGGTGTACATACAGGCACGCAAATCTTTTGCTTGGCAGTAACATCTTTGCTTTTGCATTTAAATTCGCCCTAATATTGACGGCCTCGCTGGCGCAGTGGTGCGAGTACTCGCTTTACTAGCAGAAGCCCTGCGTTCGATCCTCGGTAGGGCAAATTTAGAAAATCGTATTTTCTCATTAGTCTGAGTCTGGACTGGAGGCTTCGGCCGTGTCTACACGATAAAGACGTATCGCTAAACAAAAAGATTTGTGTTGCGGTACGATGCTATGTAGAAACCATATGAAGTATATCGCCTCTTACCAGATTAGCGGGCTTCCATCTTAGACTGTATCATCACTTACCATCAGGTTGACAGGATCACAGTCAAGTGCTAAAATGTCAGCCATATTTTTTTTAGGCGATTTAAAAAAAACACTGGAGTCATACCTGGGACTGCAAAGCCTGTAATCGCACTCTGCACCAGCGAGGCCACCAAATAGATGGGTTTCTTTCCTCTCTAGGTACATGCAGTGCATTGTATGGCTGTGTCATTGTTATTATGTTGTCATAAGATTATTGCTATTATATTAGACTGTATCATCATTTACCCTCCAGTGAAAGTGTCACCAATAAATAATATATAATCCTAAATTTAAATTGCATTGCACACAATTCCATTTAAATGTACCTCAACCATTGGAAATCCCATTTGTTTGGTCCATGTTGACATTACAGCTCCGACTGGTTTGTTTGAAGCCTCTTCTAGAGCAGCCCATAAATCTTCAGTAAATGTGTTTTTGTACTAAAACATAACATAAAACCTATAAATAACCCAAGCTAATTACAATGTAAAAATGGATTTGTAACAACCTGTAATCTGCAATACTCATATGATTTATTCATTTAACAACTCCCAAATCCCAAGTCCCAAAATCTGGCTAAGGAAAACATTTTTGGAGCAATTCTGGTTTATGAGTAGCATGTGTACCTGCAGTGGAGCAGCAGAGTAGGTTTACATCTTAAAACCCTCTTCTGTAAGTGAAGAACCTTGTGCCCAGTAATGGGAAGTATATATAAGAATATATTCTATCAAACTACTTTCGTTTGAGATGTAACAAAATGACCATGTTTTATTTTAAAAGTGACACTTAGAAATTATATGTGAAAAAAAAATTAATGAAATGAAGGATACCTGATGTCTGGTTAGGTAAATGTGCATGCCTTTACGGAAATCATCATCACCAATGTATCTATGTAACATGCGTATAACAGATGCACCTTTGTTGTATGAAATGTCATCAAAAATTTCATCAATTTCAGATGGATGTCCTACAGGTACTTCAATGGGATGCGAGTTTTTCAAACAATCTAACTCTAATGCTCTGGAAAATAAACAAGCTTTCATTATTCTGTACAACACAATGCTTGTACTAGCACTTGATCACATTTGATAAAACTGTAAAATTGCAATGTAGTAAAAATTTCTTAACAGTATCAGATCACGGATCTGTGGATATTGTTGAGACCAAATCTTCGCTAATTGGTTCCAAAGTTTCAGAAGTTGAAACCATATATACTAAGTATTTTTGCTCTGCGAAATGTTATCTGCCCAAACAAAAGTAAAACCTGGGACTAATGCTAGAAAAAGAATTACATACATTGTTCCATTGGCAAACTAGTGATAATGGTTTTATTCAGTTGTTAGTCATAACACTAAAATATTAGTGAAAAAACTCCTTGCAAGTGTGAAGAAAGTAACGAGAAAAACCCTGTTGCATGTCTCAGTTTCAGCTAATAATTTAATATCCACATTAGCAAAGACTAAGTAAGTTGAATTTCCTTTAGCAAATGCAAGAAGTTTTTAAAAATATTCTAACAGATTATAGTACATTAAAGACAGCATCGCTGCATTTGACGGCATTGCTGGCGCAGTGGTGCGAGTACTCGCATTGTAGCAGAGGTCCCGGGATCAATCTCTGGTAGGGCGAATTTAGAAAATATTATTTTCTAATTTGGAGTCTGGAGTGGTGTTAGGCTTCGGCCGCGGCTAGTTACCACCATACCAGCAGAGATGTACCACCAAAGAACCGGTACAATGCTGTGTAGAAACCAAAAGAGGTATATCGCCTCTTACCAGACTAGCGCACTTCTATCTTAGGACTGTATCATCACTTACCATCAGGTGAGATCACAGTCTAGCAGTAACCTGTCAGCAATAATAAAAAAAAGATGGTTAAATCTATGGGGCTTCAGTGGGGTGCCCGTATCAAGACTCTCACAGTGATCTCAGTTCTCCTGCATTTGCTGTTAGAAAGGTTAGACAATACAAAAATGGTATATTTTGCCCATTTTCATAGCATTATGTCATATGGCATATTGTTTTATTTTACAAACAAGAGCCATATAACAATTAGTCTTATGCTTATGTAAGAGATGAATTCAAAGAAACCTCAAGTCTTACAGTACCCTCTCCATATGTATTTAATAAAATTTCAAAAATTTGTAACAATATTCACATATACTGTAATAAAAGCAAAATACACAATTTTGATACAAGTTATGTCAGATTGAACATCTGTTTACAGAAGGCATATTATGTTGTTGAAGATCATCTAAGATATAAAAATTTTGGGATTTGATTCCAGTTTCACACAGGCAGAATATTACACATTGTAACCTACAAAACTATATTCAAAAGAGTAACTGTTGAGGTTCTTGATGGATTCTTCTCAGTGCTATCAACTTTCTTAACTGGTGATAGATTTGTTATGCTGTGTTGCTTGAATTTCAGTTCAAAAAATACTCTCACTTAGGGTAATATTTACTAAAAGAAGTCAATTTAGTGAACATGCAATTCTGATTCCAAAGAATTTAAGGTTAATAGTGAAAGAATTTTTAATATTAATTCATTAGATTTTATCTGAATATAGAAGAAAAAATAAAATGAAGAATTTGTTTTTATAATATGGTATAATTAATATTATAAAAATTATTTTCTTTGTTATAGCTTACACTGAAACAATGCCAACATTTTAGTGTGTGAAGTACAAAGTACCGATTTATTGATAATTTGGCTTCATTCCATTAGTCTCATAAAAATTTTGCATAGTAATGAAACATTTATTATTAAATACAATAAATCAACAAGATAAATTGTGCTAATAGTGCTAGTAATAAGTTCCTCTTTGTATAAAAAATACTGCTTTGTGAAAAAGGAAAAATGAAAACATCAAAATTTTTAATTACTGTATGCTAAATAAGCATTAACAATTTATTAAATTACATTTAAATTGCATTGAAATAAAAATATGTTATTGTCTTTATTTATAAATGCATTGTTACAAAATGCATGATAAGGAATATGATAGTACAGTTACAATGTGTAAAATGATCTATTTAATAATTTAATGTTATTTAAACCTGTGTCCTTACCTTATGTAAGTTTCTGTGACAAATTGTGTCCAAATATCATATTCAGGGAAAAGATGATTTACACAGAGGAACTCTACAAAAGATGCATAACCCTCATTTAGCCATAAATGAGTCCACCACTCCATAGTTACTAAGTTCCCAAACCATTGATGTGCAAGTTCATGTCCCACAACCAAAGCAATCCATTGTCGTCTCACTGCTGAGGTGTGTTCTTCGTCAACCAGTAGACATGTTTCTCTATATGTTACCAGCCCCCAATTTTCCATAGCACCAGCAGAAAAATCTGCTATAGCAATCAAGTCAATTTTTGGTAATGGATAAGCAATGTCAAAATATTCCTTATAGTATGGTAAAACTTTGGCTGCAACTTCTAAGGCAAATAGACCCTGTTTGCTTTTTCCTACTGGTGTATACACCCTCACTAAGACACCATCTCGCGATGTCTTCTCAACATAGTCATATTCACCAACAACAACTGCTACAAGGTAAGTGGACATAATAGGAGTTGTATCAAACTTTAAAGTCTTCTTTTCTCCATCAATATGTTCCTCTTTCACAGGCATATTAGATAAGGCGACTCTATCGGCTGGTACTTCAAGTGTTATATCAAATGTAGCCTTTATTGCAGGTTCATCCCAGCAAGGAAAACATCGACGGGCATCGGTGGCCTCAAATTGGGTAACAGCAGCGTAACGCTCCTCTCCTCCAGGAGTCAAATATTTACTGCGGTACAAGCCTTTCATCTTATCATTAATTTCGCCAGTAAATTCACAATACAATGTTGCATTGCCTTCAGGAAGTGGCTTGTCGAACACTATAATTGCGGTTTCGTCAGTTTGTACCAATCGCACTTCCACCGGATTAATAATTGTGCTCGAACCCCCATCATCATAATGCAATTTAACGGTAGTTAAGTCTAAATCTAAACTATTGAGCACAATTTCTTTAGTAGAATTAGCAATCTGCAAAAGCGTACGCCGTTTGAAAACGTCACATGGATACAAAATGTTTGCAATAACGACAATATGATGAAATTTCCACTTACCGATACTTTCACCCTAGTTTTCCCAGTAAATGTAAACTTTTCTAAATTCGGTACCAACAGCAGTTCATAATGTTTAGGTACAACATTTTTCGGTAGACGCTGGAACGGTTTGTTTTCTGGCATTGTCACTTTTTCTTTCAAGATCGTAAATGTGGGACGTAACACAGAAAAATACCGTAATGACCGACTGACAGAGTAAACTCGCGCTACCGCACCCGCACAGTTGATACGAACCCCCCTCGCACGCCCGAACCCCCACTCTGAATAACGGTATTCGCTACGTAATACCTTGTAATGGCGACTTAGATTACGATGACTACTATGATTTTGAAAACGAAATGCAAATGAATTATGCACACCACGTAGTAGTTGCAGCGTCATGGAACGTGAATAAGCAACGCTATCAGTGAAAGTTAAGCGCAACTATTACTATTTCGGACTTATACTGATTCGTAAATTATTTGGTTAACAATTCCATCTTCAAAAATTTAATTTAATATTATTTGATATTTGTAGGTTATATATTTTTTTTTCAATTACTCTGTGCGTTGTATTAATATGACAAATCGTAAAGGTCCCTAACCAAGAGCTTGCATTATCTGCGTTATATCATTTTATACTTAGCTCAATACACGTCTAGGTGTTACTATAATATAATTTTAATTTTACATTTTATTATATCTACAAACCAGCGAAGTACTTTATTTGCCTGTATACGCGTTCACGATTAGTCGATAGATCTTATCTCAGCTAAGTTTATTATATCTAAGACTGCATTGTTGGAATATCGTAAATAATAATCGCTTTTACATATGTCCGTTAATTGTTGCGTGGCTGTAATATTAACGGCATAGGTTCTGAAAATTGAGCTGTAAAAATATTTTTATGATGTATTACCAGAAATTGGAATCTAGCAATACGCATCGAATTTGTACAATATATTTATTTTAAAAAGTTGTGAACATTTTAATCGAATATTTTTTTTTCCTTTGAGTTTATTAAACGGATATGTTAAATTTATTCTCTAATTTATGTACCCTTCTACCTATGAGATTAAATCAAAAACCTTTGAGACAATTATCGAATCCTACTACATCGATAGCCAGAGGATGCTGACCAATATTCTATCCGGTTACTAAACTAAGCATGCGGCTGAGCTACTCCGATTGCCTCGCGCTGTTACTGAAGCTCTACACTCTCGTCTCCACGGCAGTAATGTCCTACTCCTAACCCTAATATTCCCCGAAACTCCTCTTATTTTAAATATCAATGTTTCCTATCTACAACTTCCACACCAATAAATGGGGGTGTACCAATTCCCTGCTGGTTTCAATGTCACAGATCGATAACGGGCAGCAGCGTTATCTGTGCGAGGGGCTCTAAACTGCAATCACTAAACCGCCTGCCAAGCTTTGGTGATTATCGACGAAACCACAATAATGATTGAAACAAAGCAACAACGGCCCCATGTCGTCGGCAGCCTCGCTATTCCTAGCTATGGCAGCGATTATGATTACGGCGGGGTTGGGCTCCTAAGAATTTCTGGAAGGACTTCCGCTACCCAATCCCGACGATTTGACCTGGAAACATACAACGGACGCATTTTGAGGACCGACGAAAAAATCTTCGAGCTCGAAGAAGCCGTAAGCAAGTTACACTGGGATATTGTGGAATTGTCCGAAGCCCGCAGAGGGGGAGGATACGTTGATCCTTAAATCCGGTAACTTGTTTTACTACCGGGATGCCGATCGGTGGTGTCGGCTTTCTCGTCCACAAATCTCTCTTTAATAATACTGTGCAAATGAAGAGTGTGTTCAGCAGGGTAGCGTTCCTTATATTCAGGATCACCAAACAGTATTCGTTGAAGGATATACAGGTTTATGCACTCATATCACCTCAGGCCGATGTTGATGCAGGGGTTATGTTTAATTATACAATGTTATAATAGTAGATTTCAACGCAAAACCCAGTGAACGAAGTATGGCAGAGTTCGTTGGATAAATTGGATATGGGCAGGGAAACCAGAGAGGTCAAATGCTGGCTCATTTCATGGGAAGGAGGGCCTGCAGATAATGAACTCCTTTTTCAGGAAACGGCCATAACGAAAATGGACATGACTTAGTTCCGATGGTTTCACGAAAAACGAGATTTACTTTATCATGTCTATGAAACGGAATATATCCAATGATGTCTCTATGATCGATAAAGTAAAAACTGGGAGCAATTACCGTATGGAATATTAACGTTGTCCGGGGACGGAAAAGACTGGTAAAGTCAACATTTAGAAGGGTTTTTTTATGCAGTTTGTAAAATTCATACAACTAAATCATTCACAACATATATATCACATAACTGAAATTTTCATACAAAAGCACCCAGTAGCGGTATAAACTAGTAGTCTTAAAGTCTGTTTGTCTTAAGTCAAATAAGAATATCTAGCGTTCTATTGCTGTGAAATATTTATTTACTGCTAACATGGTAATGTTTTAAAAATATTTTGATCTTAGAATATCAGAGACATGAAGGATGATTGACCCCCTTTTTGTCAAAGTCTCGAAAGCAAGAACGACCTAGAATCAATTTTTTTTTTAAAGGTATGTTATTGCTTACTTTATGGCTACTATATATTGATATTGCACATTAAATGGTAAAATATCAATTCACAATATTTTTTATTCAGGTCGGCTCTTCTGAAAATTATATTCATTTCTCTAGTTTTATAAATCTGTAGCCTTATAATAAAATTTGCGAACTAATTTTCTTGATTATGCGCTAATTATTTGCCGCCACAGTGTAAAATAAACTTTTACATAGATAATATAAACTAAGGTAAGTAGTAGATAGTAGATATATGGAACTATAGAAGATGAGTGGTATATGTCAAAAATCAAAATGTATGAATTTACATGAAGTGTGTGATTGTCGATCGAAGGGTCACGTATACAAAACTGTTTTGTGATAGTTATTTAGAAAGAAGGAAATAGGAATGTTTTCAATTAAGTGATGTGTATTAATTGAAATTTAATCGTTATTAATTCTTTGGATGTCGTTTTCCAGCTGATATATTGATAAATCAAATAAAAATGAATACTATTTTTGGGCCAATATTTATGTTTTTAATAGGTAACTTAAACGTTCATTTGCTATTTATTATATGATAATCTAAAAGTTCTGTCTATACTGTGTTAAATATTACGTTAAAAAGCGAAAATTAATGATAATACAATTCTTTCTATTTGCATTCCCTCTTACATATTCTGTTTTAATTTTCTATTGATAACAAAATACTTGTTATAAATCCACTCAAGTTCAAATATATTTTAAGGGACAACTTTAAGTGGCTCTCAATTGCAGTTAATAAAGATTTTATAAATGAAATTGAGCCTTTCATTATTAATTGTAATGAGTGTAAGAAGTGCAAGATGGAGTAGAAGTTTATTTTGTTTTTTCTATATATTACTTGTTTTCAGGTTTAAATGCAGCAACAACATCTAGAGTCTTAGAACTAAGTGATAAGTTTATTGATATCAGTAGTGAAGGAGTTTGGTTTGTAAAATTTTATGCACCATGGTGTGCTCATTGTCGTAGAATTGAGCCTATTTGGGCACATGTTGCTCAGGCTTTATATAATACTCCCATAAAGGTAGCCAAAGTTGATTGCACACGATTTACTGCAGTACCATCTCATTTCAAAGTTAGAGCATATCCTACTATAATGTTGTAAGTATTTAATTGCTATTGGTGTTTGTCTGTTTTCTTGTATATATATAATTCTTTCATTAAACAATAATTCATCACATTTATATTATATTATATATAAGTTAATAATTATTTTATTCATAGATTTAAAACTAATAATGAAATGGTAATTTATAATTTATAGAATATATCTCAAAAAAATCATTCTTCTGTTATAAAACAATCTTTGTTATTTATTGAATTGTAATTCTGTATTATGTAAACACTATATTATCTGCAAATAGAATTAAATAAGTTGACATATTATCTTAAATAAAATTTACTTAACAGTATAAAGGGAGCATTTTGGCATGTATATTCAGGGGAGAGGCTTAAGGAAGATATGGTTAATTATGCTATGAGAATGGTTCAACCAGCTGTCCAAAGAGTATCTCATGCAGATAGTCTAGGTTATTTGAAAGAAACTCACAGCATATTCTTTGGATATGTTGGAAAACAGCAAGGACCTCTTTGGGTATGATATTTAAAATATTAAATTTATAATTTACCTAAGTATTGATGTTATGGACATATATCTATTGGGAGTGGAGAAAGGTTTAAACCTACCTCAAAACTACTTGCTCTATAATAATAATATCCTCATTTTATGAAGAATGATCAGACTTATTTTATATAAATATTATTGATTAAAAGTCAAGAACCCTTTTTATTTACTACATGAATTGAATAAAAAATAGTTGCCTTTACATGTAAGGAGTAACAATATTATCCCTTAAAATTGGTTGACATCCAATGATAAATAAATTCTTACTGAGTATGCTGTAATATCACATATACTAAGTGTAAAAAAATTTAAAATTTTTCAGGAAATGTTTTCAAATCATGCAGAAAAATATCAAGCACATACTTGGTTCTATGCTTTGTCCCATGAAATAGCAAGAAATGACTTAAGTCCTCCAAATGATACATCTGTCTTTGTTTATAAAGAAGAAGACATTTTTTACTTTCAAAGTAAGTGTATGATTTTTTCGAAATACTTTTGGTATATTTTAGTTCATTGTTAACCTTCTTTAAATATTTTTTATAAGTAAATAATGCTCACTAAGCTGGTAAGAGGTGATATACCTCATGTGGTTTCTACACAGCAAGGTACCAGAACACAAACCTCCTTGTTTAGTTAGTACACCTTTGCTGGTAGTATGGTAAATAGCCACAGCCAAAGCCTCTGACCAACCCACACTCAGATTAATTAGAAAATAGTGTTTTCTATATTTACCCTACTGGGGATTGAACCCAGGGCATCTGCTAGCAAAGCTAGTACTTGCACCGTTGTACCAACTGTTAAAATGTAATAAATGTAATGGTATTTAAAAATTTGTATTGACAGCAAGTATCATTCAAATCCACAAGTTAGTAAAATATTTATATGAGGTTTAGTGAATATGCAAAAATATATCTTATTAACATCTGAAATTTGAACTAATGGAGAGTGCTAGTAAATGAAATGAAATGAAAAATCCCTATTTTTATGAATTTGTAAGTCATTACACTGAGATTGATATTCCCGTGGGGCTATAACAATATTCTTTGAGAATTTATCTATAAACCAAATTAACTATGTACTTCTACTGACTGTAACATGTATTTTTACTAAGAGAAAGTATCATAATATCAACTGCCTTTAAAGCTGTGATAATTCATGACAAAAACTGAGCATAACCGAAGTGAAGGAAGGGACTTAGAAAATATTACTTAGTAATAATATCTAGTAAACAAAAACTAAATGAATCGTGATTAATTGGTTATATTATATTTTATGAACTAGCAAACCCAGAACTTGTGCAAGACCATGATGCCTTAAATATATCACTCAATAAGTGGATCAATACAGAAAGATTTGGATTTTTCCCAAAAATTACAAGATCAAATATAAATGATTTAATTGGTACTGAAAAGTACATAGTAATAGCGGTCCTGTCTGAAAATAAACTCAACGAAATAACTCAAACTGAGCGTGACTTCAAGGACATGATTGAAAGTATTATAAGGTATGGCTTCTTTGATTGTATGGCTTATTTATTTATATTCTGTTTGGTATTATGTGACAAGGGTCTGTGTCCATATTCCTAATATATTTAAGCAGTTGTCTCTGTTTATCTATTGTAAGAGGAGTCAAATTACTGAATGTCAAGTAAATCCAAATATCTTTAGATGAGTAAGTGAGCTTAGTTGTCTAAAGATATTTTTGCGTTACTGTGGCACATGGATTAGAGGGTTTCAATGTATATTTCATCTTCATTTTCTTAGCTGTTACGCTCTTGACAGAGCGGTCGTGATCGTTATGAAGTCACGGAGTGGGCAGATGTTGTGCGTATGACGACGGCTCGCCATTTCTCCCTACTGCATTAGTTCAACGAACTTGCCAGAACAGATTTGATCTGGTCAGTTCATCAAGTAGGTGACCTACGCGGTCTGTTGCCTTACACCTTTCCCTGATGGACTAGGCGCTCGATGGACTGATTGCCAGGCCGTGAGGCGTGTCCAAAGAAAGTCAGGATGCAAGATTGAACTATAGAAAATAGACTCTGCTTGATGCCGAGTTCTTGTGGTATCTTGACGTTCGTACGAAAACGTATATTTCATACATATATATAAATTTATCACAGCTATTTTCCGCATTTAGTTTCGGATCTTCGTGGAAATACAGGAGATGGTGAATATTATGAATGAAGCTTTGAAAAGAAAAGGAATGAAAGTGAATGTAAACAAAACGATAGTTAAGCTTCTTGAAAGAGATGAATCTATGATGAATGGCAATATTTTGATAGACGGAGAAAAAGTGAAAGAGGTGAAAGAATTTGTATACTTGGGATCTAAATTTACAAAAGATGGAACATGTGAAAGTGATATTGAAAGGAGAGAGGAATGCAGGGAATATGGTAAATGGTGTTCTGCACGCCTTTATGAATAGCCAGATGGTGTCTCAAAAGTGTGATAAGAGAACGTTGTGGTATAAAAGAAGACGTAGTGATTAAAATCGAGAAAGGTATGCTTAGATGGTTTGGGCATGTAGAGAGAATGAGATCTGCGCGCCATTATGAATAGTCAGATGGTGTCTCAAAGGGCCAGACTGGCTGTGCATGCAGGAGTGCTGTTGCCAACACTTAAGGTAGTGAAAGTTCGGTATGGCAGAAGAATCACAAAATAAAATAAAGCGGTAGAGATGAGAGCGTTGAGAAGTATGAGAAAGGTATGCTTAGATGGTTTGGGCATGCAGAGAGAGTAAGTGAAAGGAGACTGACAAAAAGGAATTATGAGTCTAGTGCGAAAGTTGGAAGGGGAAGACCAAGGCGAACGTTCATGGACCAAGTCCAGGACATTTTAAATCAGGGCCAGGCCAAGAGTACTCTTAACCAGAAAGAAGCATAAAAGTAAAATAAATGCGTTGAGAAGTATGAGTGGATTGAAACTGAGTGACGAAGTAAGAAATAGAATCAGAATGAAGCAAGCGAAGGAGATATGCAAGGATCGTGGCAAGTGGAAGGACGTGGTCTCTGCCTACTTTATGGGAATGAGGCTTGATGCTATGTAAGAACGTTTTGGAATGTCTTAGACCACTACAACTGTCTCATTCCGCCATTCCGCTTTTGTTGGCGTATTTTATTAAAGTGACATTTGTCACGTACGGTACCATTGCTATACAGGGTTCAGCGCCTATGAACCCTCTGCTGGATCGAGCTCATCCGCTTGCTCGTTGCCCTTTATCCCTGTATGACCCGATACCCATGCAAGCCTTACCAATTTTTTCTATCCAAGACAGTTAAGGCTTCTCGCGTATTCTAGCACTAGGCCAGATCTCATCTTAATTGTATCTATTGCTTTAGTGCCACCTGGGTGTCGCTGCGAATTATTGTCTTCTTGTAAAGATTTAGTTTATTAATCTTAAGCTTTTTTCATCTTTGTAATGTCACATTGGTTCGATGGTTTCAAAAAGGTATAATTGACATAGTTTGCAACCATTTTGTGTTACTAGTTGTACAATATTTACAAACTATTACAGAACCAGGAAGCACGAATTGCATAGTTACTTCCAGTTCGGTTGGACCGGAAATCCCGAGCTCGCAAACTCAATAGCCATGTCCGAGCTAACAGTGCCACATCTAATAGTTCTCAATTCAACTACCAGTCACCATCATATTCCTGATGATGATCCTGTTCTCATGACTCCGGAAGCGGTTTCGCTATTTCTCGATCAGATACATAAACAGACAGCACGTGTAAGTTTAACTTACTTCTAATCGACATGTATATAGGTATATATAAATAAATCTATAGAGCAGGCCCGGGCCTGGCAGAGGCCTCGCAGACTTGACTTTGCGACTTACGCGGTTAATAAAATTCGCTGTCTGACAGACGTTGAAACTTCTTGGTCTATTTCAATTCATTAACTACAAACTACACATTCATGATATATAACAAATTAAAAATATATGTTGTAATGATGATGAGAGAAATACGTATACCCGACTGAGTTTGTTGTGGGCTCTTCTCACATCAAGGCGCGAGAGAACCGTCGTAACTTTAGATTGCAAGTCGTTCTTTAGTGTCAGCATCAATCGTACATTTAAATAATATATAAAAAAACGATATTTAACGATCCAAAAGTGCTGTAAAGGCCTACTTGAATAAAGATATAATTTCAGACGTACGGCGGTAACAACTGGGTAGTCCGTATGTATAGAGGGTTCTTCGAATCTCGCATCACCCTTATTAACATGTGGCGGGGAAATCCTGTGCTTACTGCCCTCGTGTTTGGACTACCGCTGGGATTTCTTTCGCTAATATGCTATTCCATATGTTGTGCCGACATACTTGATGCCGAGGAGGAAGAAATTACAGGTAATTGTACCATATACATAATTATATTGAATTAATCGACTTATTAAGATAAATTTCAACAAAAATCAGTATATCAGTAGTCATTGTTTCCAATGTACTGATGACTGAAAGAACCATTTAAAAATCTAAAGTTCGGGTAGTTCAATCGCGCCCTGCTATGAAAGGAACCCATAACAAACTGAGTCTGATAACTTTATATCAATATATTTAACTCAAGTTCGTTTTAAAAATTTAGATCATATCTTATTAGTTATAATGTTTGTGTATTCACAATTGTTTAAAGTGACGAGTAAAAGTTTTTCTATGTATATATTGCACTGAGAAACTACTTACTTGTTTCTCCAATAAGTCTGTAAGTTTACTTTTTTCTTCCAGAAACCCACGAGAAGAAGGATTAACAAACAAGATGTTTACTAAGTTACTAGTTGTAACTAGCTAGGTTAAGATTGTTTTCGTGATATAATATTTTTCCTTCAATTCTTATACAGTATTATCTATCAGATTGAAATGTTGTTGATATTGAAGTTCTCATATGTATAACTTTTATTCGGTACTTATATTTATTTTATAGGAATCGGTGGTTTGTTAACAATTTTCTATTTGTTTACTTATTATCGTATTCGCTAGTATTAAGGTATGGAACAGTTTTAATTTAGGATAACATTCATTTTTGACCTATAAAACCGCGGATGTGTAAAAGTAAGATCTAAACACGTATACTAAGTGTATGACGCTCTGGAAACATTTTTAGCGTTAGCGAAACGTTGTTAGCGAAGCGAGTACTCGCACCATTGTTGATTCCCGGTAGGTATTTACAATAAACAGATCAATGTATGATAAATATTGACTTTGGATAACATTGCCTCTTCTTCATTAATTCTATAATATATATAGGACTCTCTCGCTCCTACGATCGATGAGAGCCGATTTACCTCGAACCAGCGTTACACAGTTGCGCGTGACGGTTACAATTTTAGCGCGCTATCGCGATGTTTATTAAAACTAATTTAAAGTAAGTAAACCAACTGCTGTAAAGTTTTAACTGTTTTAAATGATACTATAGAATAAGAATTATAGTGTTTAAAGCTTCGTCATTTACTTAACAGGATACTTATGCCTGCTTTTCGCTCACAAATACATTTATTATTTAAGAATATCGCCTTCAGAATTATTTTGAGTGATAATATTGTTTGCATTTATTTTCTATGTGGAATAGTAAAGTTTGTTCTTAGAATTCACGATTAAGGAAACGTGCAAGTTATAAAATGGGCATTAATGCTTTACACTTCATCACTCATCACACTAACTGCCTTGCTAATGACGAATAAAATCTAATGACGCGAATGACACAATTTTAATGCCGAAATGAATAATTTCGGAGGTTCATTAAAGTTTTCAATATTATTAATATTAATTTATGACGCTATAGTTTTTTTTTTTTGGAAAATTTTCTATTAGAATAAACATCCAAATCTGTTTAGATATTTTAAAGTTATAGTCGAGTTAATGAGTGCAAATATATATATATGTCGGAGAATAGGCAATCAATGTTCCCGATAACAATTTCCACAAAAACATAAATAATAATAGCTAGGACCGCTTTGGCGAACCGTCACCCGAGAACTACCGAGAGACGCGCGCCGGATTCTCACTATTGACTCTGCCCCACCCCGATAGGCAGATGGCACCAGCGTTACACAGACATATTGCACTCCGCGACATATACATGTATGATTCTTGAAAACATTTCGCCTTTTCGGGGGACAGTAGTGTAAGATGAAACATGCCTAAGATAAAGATTACTAAAGCTAACCTCTCCGGCTCTTAGTAAATTACGCGTCATCCGAACGGGGGTACTAAAAGAATAGTTCATTTTTCTGGAAATCTAAAAAGAATTCGCAAGTCACGTGCATACCGTTGCGCATCTATGAGGCGACTGAGCGACATATGAGGCCGTGACACGAACAAAACATTCGTTTCGCTCTTCCCATGTGGTTGTGGCGTTTGTTTGAGTAAGAGAAATAACACGTATCAAACAAATATTTGAGCTTTTTATTATCATAAGCATTGTTTAAACGATCTTTGCTTTCGACAATAAATAAAAATGGGAAAAGGAATACTTGTATCATTTGTAACACATGAAGAAAGTAGCTCTTCTGTAAGTTATTAAATGAAACCTTAAACATGGGGATTTTAAATCCCCCGCTTCGGGCCGGCTAGGTTAAACATGGTGAAACGTTCTACTTAACCAAGTCTATCATTAGTTATAACGGAATTTTAAGCTATTTATAGTGTAATATTTAATTAGATCTATTATATTTTTATTTGTTATTGTAATTATTGTGCAAATTATATGCATTTTCATCTTTATCGCCTTTTGTACGAACAATATTGTGCATTCTAGTCGCAAACAATAAAAATCTTAAACACTAAAGTTTTCTCACTCTCTTACCTTTGCCACTTCCATAATGTGATTAGTTTTTTTCGGATCTATTTATTTAATAAAATTTATTAATATGTTGTTTATCTTTCAATTTTATTATCATTTCTGACAGGTTAGTGCTTGATTGTGATTACACCTGATGGTATTATTTTGCGGCGGGGTCTGCTGTGGCAGCGGATGCGCTTCGACCCTTGTGGATCATTTGTACGCGCCCCATCCTTTCATATCCCCTAAATGCACTTAAAAACCCATTCCAGAAGTTTGAGAGTGGGTTTTAGGCTGGAGCCGTTAGTCTTCTGGTTGCGGATAGGCCACTCCCAGCAGACTCATTCGTGTTCTAGCTAAGCCATTGCATTCGCACAGTAGGTGCCTTATAGTCTCCTCTAACTCATTGCACGCTCTGCAAGTAGGGTCTTCCGCAATGCCCATGTTTTTTTAACATAGCCTTTGTACTTTAGTGGCGCGTTGCAATTGCCACTGCATACCTTATCTGTCTTCTACACCTGATGGTATAACAATACAGTCCAAGATCTAAGCGCGCTAGTCTAGTAAGAAGCAAGCAAGTTTACCTCTTATGGTTTTCCTACATAGCATGGTCCCAGAACACAAACTTTTGACAGTAAATCTTTACAGGTATGTTGGTAATTATCTGCGACTGAAGCCGGTAAACAATCTAGACTCAAACAAAATAAAAAATGTGATTTAGTAAATTGCATGCCTACAGTGCTTGAACTTGGGATCTCTGCTAGCAAAGCAAGTACACTCACCACTGCGCCAGCAAGGCCAACAAATATTTTTGTCTTCAAAATATAATAGTAATACATACTATTTTCTTGGATAGCTTTTTTTGCATAATATAAAAAAAAACATGTTTAAAAAAAATTATTGCCAAATTTAATTATCCTCATATTATATATACACAATTATTCACAATTTACTGATTTCATCAATATAAATAGCGAATTCAATTTCCTTAGTTCTTTGTTTCAATTGTTTATACCAGTCAATGTATGATTTTTGTGGCAAATATTTTTCATTGTGGCACAATTTTTTATAATTCTGAGTTGCAGAAACAGGAGTATGGGAACCTGAATGATCAAAACTTTTTTCTTGTAATATTGGTTGTCTATTAATCTGGGTATTTGTTTTTTCTAAATTTAAAACAGATATTTTATCTTCCTCAGAACTACTACATGATTGATTTAAATGGCAAGAATTATGAGGATCAGAATTATGTAACACTGTTTTGCTTAAGAATGCATGTTTATTTTGTTTGTGACTCTCTTCTGATTTTTTAGATCTAGTCCTTTGTATTTTAATATTTTCATTTGAATTACTACATGGTATATTTTTCTGAGAACTGTGGGGTATAGAATTGTGTAGAGATTTTTTCTGTGACATTGCATGATTATAAGGATTAGTAATGTTTCTTTGCAATTTTTTAGCATCAGTCCCTTTGGTTTTACAATCTTCATTTGAATTACCATTGTGTAACCTTTTTTGGTAACAATTCCATTCATACAAACTGGTATCTTTATTTAGTAACACATTGTCTATTACCAAATTATGCACATTTTTAACTTTGTTTTCATGTAAAACCCCTTCATTTATATCTGTTCCATTATTAGTTTTGTTGCCACCATAATTACTTTCATTTAATGAGTTATTAGTTATTGGTTGACAATTTTTTTCATTCTTGTGATTGTCACAGTTATCACTGTTTGCAGCAATTGTTTTAGAAGAAACATTTTTCGTGATTTCATTTATGTACTGTTTTGCTGAAATATTGGGCATTGTAATACATTTATATTGGCATTCATTCATTTCAAGGAAACAGCTACTCTGAAATGAGCTCACCAAATCCGAGAAAGATTCTATATTATCCATATCTTTATGGGTATGTTGAAATGAATCAAATAGTTCATGAAAGTTTTCAATTTTTGTATTATTTGCTAAATTTTCAGTATCACAAATAATTTTCCATAACTCTGTACAATCACCATCTCTATGGCCATTTGTATGAAATTGATTTGGTGTTGCTGATTTAGATGACTGTTTATCAACTATGTTAAGACTTTTATCTTCTTTCCATAATTGATTTACTTTTCCAGCTAAGTTCAAGGTAGAAAGTAAATTTATAAACTTTTTTTGTTCTGCACCTTCACTAACAATAGTTATGGCCATACCATAAGATCCAAATCGTCCAGCCCTTCCTATTCTATGTAAATAAGTTTGCCACTCAAACGGAGGTTCAAAATTAATGACTAGATCTACATTTGATGCATCAATCCCTCTAGCTGCTAAATCTGTTGATATCAAAATCCTACACTTATATTCTTGCAATGTTTTTAGAGCATCTAGACGTTCTACTTGATCTTGTGCACCATACAACTGCTCAGCAGGCCAATTCTCTTTGATCAACTTTTTATACACCTCTCCTATTCTCGCTTGGTAGTTACAAAAAATTAAACATTGTTTAAATTGTAAACTTGTAATAATTTTTAGCAACTCTATAAACCTATTGCCGGTTTGTGAAACAGTATTACTGTTATATTTCACATAAGTTACTTTTTGTACAACTCCCAAGAGTACACAATCACTATTGGGACAGATATGTTGTGGATCGTGTAGAAATTGTTCTATAAATTCTTTACAGCAATCAGGATATGTTGCACTGCTCATAATTACTTGTTTTGCTTCAGGGAGAGCTAAAAATATATTTCTAATATCTGGCAAAAAACTTTTTTCCATTAATTTGTCAGCTTCATCAAGAATTAAAAGCCTTGCAGCTTTCACATCTATAGTTTTATTATTAATTAGATGTTGTAATCTTCCCGGGCTGCCCACTACTATGTGAACAACTTTTTCTTTAAATTTCTGAATGTCATCTTGAACAGGCAAACCTCCCATTACCACTTCAACATTTAAACCTAAAAATATATTTATTTTTTACTACAAGAAGATCAAATAATACATATGATTAAATTAGTAGTCTTGCATTTGACAGACAAATTAAACCTTAAAAATTGAACATAAAATTGAAAATTGGATAATTTAATAAAATAGAATGATTGATACCTTGAAAATAGCACCCTATTTGTCTTATTACATCACAAATTTGAGCAGCAATTTCCCTGGTAGGTGCCAAAATAACTACTTGTAAACCTTTTTCAAGATCTAGTTTCTCTAAGGCAATAATAGTGAATACTGCAGTTTTTCCAGTTCCAGACTTAGCCTCTAGCAGCATATCTGTTATAAAATAAAATTTTACTCATGTGGAACAAAATGTGCAAATCATGTTTGTAGAAGCTTAATATATTTTATCTTACCAAACCCACACTTTCCTAAAGGGATACCATGCAATTGAACTGGTGAAGGCCTTCTAAAACCAGAATTTTTCAATCCTTCTAATGTATTCGGGGAGAGAAACATTGAATCAAAGGTTACATCTTGTGATATTTGTACGTCCTTACTCCTCTGATTATCTTTTATATCATGAGCCAGAACCATGTTAAATACTAGATACAAAATTTATGTATAAGTCTTTTTATTAAGATAGAATGAGTTAACTTTTACTAATTATTGTTATTAACATAAGATTAAAAACACAATTCGCGCCGGCTACAAAAATATTACTGACAGCCGACTGTTTGACAACCGCTAACCTCTACTCAAGTAGCCACAGCTTCGGAAAATAGCTTCATAATATTATTTAGTTAATCTATCCAGTATCCACGTTTCAGATTCTTTTAGTGTTCAGAAAAATAAGGGAATTTCAGTAGACAATAAATGAATATTTAATCCTGAAAACTTAAATATGTATTTCACAGATACATATTCCTTTATACTAAAAAATAAAGTATTGTTCGCTATTATACGCAACTAGAATCTATGTAATTTATCAATAGGTGTTACATTTCTGAACCGAAACTTGAGATATGGCGAATTTGTAGATATATCTATTTTGCGTTCGATAATATCAATTTTTTTGTAACTTAAATAATGAAATATTGACAATCTACTTGTAATTTTTAAACGTAACCATTATAAGTGATAAAGTGCTGTTGTATTGAGATCAATGAGACGTGCTGATTGTAATAGAATCCAGTGTTGGGATTCCATGAACAGTTTTGAACACATAAATTTATTCACGTAAATGAATTTCTTTATATGTCAGCCTTCCTATTTAAAAATATATGTTTATTTTATTTCAATATTAGGATTTTGTTTCTTGACTTCGTAATTTCATTCAGAATTCTCATATAGGTCAACATCGTTTATACCATCTATTTGTATATTTATACTAGCAAAAACTGTTTAATGTGATTTGCTTTAAGACTATTTTTAAAGTTTCTTTATCATGAACAAAAGTTCATGTGGCACTAATGGTTTGGTATTTGATGAATAAATGGAGTTAACAATTTCTTATTAGATAACCAAGCAAGATGAATAATTGTGGAACTGGAGTCAGCTCTGGAGTACCCATCACAGTTGGAGCTTATGATACTAAAATAGCAGGATTATATGATTTGCTTGATACATTAGGATCTGGACATTTTGCTGTTGTAAAGCTTGCACGCCATGTCTTTACTGGTGAAAAGGTTGCAGTAAAAGTAATTGATAAAAGTAAATTAGATGATGTATCGAAATCACATTTATTTCAAGAGGTAAGTGCATTAATTATAAAGTTATTTAACAAAATTATACAAATCAAGGTCTAAACAAGTGCACCTTTGACTTTTATGTCTATGATATACATTTTGTGTTTTTCTTAGGTTCGCTGCATGAAATTAGTGCAACATCCAAATGTGGTGCGCCTTTATGAAGTGATTGATACACAAACTAAATTATATTTGATACTAGAACTAGGAGATGGAGGAGATTTGTATGATTATATTATGAGACATGAATCAGGTCTTTCTGAATCTCTGGCCCGTGATTACTTTAGGCAAATAGTCCGTGCAATATCATACTGTCACAGGTAACATTGTGTAATTTATATAATTACTAAGTTATTATATACCAGTTCAGTTGTTAATGAAGAAAAAATAAATTAGGCTTTAATTAAACTTGAATAATATTGGTTGAGAATTAATATTGTTTGCTGTATTGTACATGCTCAGATTAATATTACTTCTATATATAGAAGTATCTATTGTTAATCTCTGTTTATAAAAGTCTTTTTTTTATTCTCAAGATGAATATCTTGTTGGTTAATTTTTCATTAAATGATTTTAATAATACTTTTTAAAATGTATTATCAATGGGTCCAAATTGAGAGTTCAAATTACTTTGGTATTTTTGGCTATAATTATTATGTGCTTTCTGAAATCATAGACTATAACTCAATCTTTAAAATAGTGCACTCCTTAATGTTTTTCAAGTATGCAGAACTTTACTAAATATACAGATTCTGCATATACAAATTAAAAAAAAGATATTTGGTATAGATCTAGTATTTAAGGGGTAAAAGACTTCTGATAAGACTAATTGCTTTTGAAATAGATGTACAAATCCAACATAGGAGTGGTAAAGACTTAGTGTTAAAAATCAATCAATTGTATTTAAATATAAAGTATGTATAATTTTTTGATTTGTTTTCTGACTTTGTTGCAGGTTACATGTTGTACATAGAGACTTAAAACCTGAGAATGTAGTGTTTTTTGAAAAATTAGGAGTAGTAAAATTGACTGACTTTGGTTTTAGTAATAAGTTCTGTCCAGGACAAAAATTGGAAACATCATGTGGTTCTTTAGCTTATTCAGCACCTGAAATATTGCTGGGTGATTCCTATGATGCCCCCGCTGTTGATGTGTGGTCTTTAGGGGTAATATTGTACATGTTAGTATGTGGGCAAGCCCCATTTCAAGAAGCTAACGATAGTGAAACGTTGACCATGATTATGGACTGTAAATACACAATGCCATCTCATGTTTCAAATTTGTGTAAAAGGTAACATTTTGTAAAAAAATCATTTTAAAGACATTTATTATATACATAATTGAAATATTTTATTTTATTATTAGGCTTATAGGAAGAATGCTTGTAAGGGAACCAGAAAAGCGTGCAACATTATCAGAAATAGCCACAGATCCTTGGATCACTGCTGGTGAAGGCATTACAATAGAAGATTTTGACACACCTTTAGTAGCAAAGCAGGATTTGACAGAAGAAGATCGAGCTGCTATCTTACAAAGAATGGTGAATGGTGCTATTGCTACAAAGGAACACATTTTAGAAGAGCTGGACAAAAATGAATATAACCACATCACAGCAACTTACTATTTATTGGCAGAGAGAAAATTAAGATCGAAGAGGCATGAAACTATGTTCATTGTGAATGTTTTATTTCTTTGATTTTTGTCTTTATTTTTTTTTTATTATGTTGCAGGCAAGAAGCTAGACAGAGTGCTAGGCGGCCGGAAGTGTTAGGTGTTTCTCGGACATCAAGAGGTCTGTTAGCACCTCCACAATTATCTGCCGCTCCGAGAACTCCACAAGATGTTCCTCCGGTCAGAATGTGATATTGTTATTATAACTCTCCTACTGCCCGAATTTCTGCATGAGAATGGTTGCAGTGGCAGAAATTCGACCAGGACTCGGCACTTACTGCAACCATTCTTATGCTGAGATTGGTTGCAGAATCCACAGGAGCTATTTTAGTACATAAGCCTAAAAACACACATTAACTCTCCATTTCTATCATAGATCAATTGAAGGGTAAATCCATAACAACTGGAGAGAGGTCTGATTGTGAAGCAGTCGGTATTGTTATTATAATTACGTTCTGGCATCATTGATCTGGATGATTTATTTCAAAGAATATAACTGAAGTATATATATGTTCAAAAATTACATGGTTACAATAAAAAAAAATTTTGTTTGTCAAATTTTGCAATAAGAAAAACTTGCTTATAACAGTTAAATGGACGTTAAACCTGACAATAATCCAAACATATACCAACTCTGGTTTTATTATATTCTCTGATGTTATAGCGAGTTTATATTAAAAAAATATATTGCAAATATGTTATACTAATTGAATATTACATTCTATAGTAATCTTTAAGGACAAAGTTGGCATACAACATACGTTTTTTACTCCAAGGTACTAAATCTGTGCACATGAGGTATGAGCAATCAGTATTTTTTTAAATAGCATAATGATATAATACCATTTGTCAGAACTTTTGAAATGTATGGCGTAGTTAATCTCTACAATAAATCTGTATTAATGTTGAGATGAAATGAATAAAAACACAAACGTTATTAAATTTCGTTGTATTACATGTTTAGAGATTTAACATTTGTGAAAAATTTACTTTACATTTTCTATGGCTTATTAACCTTTGAGGACTAAGTATTAAAAAATTACGCGTAATTCGAACGGGGCTACCAAAAGACCTCATTTCTTTTGTATGGAACCTAAAACAGTTATCGGAACACCATGTACGTACCGTTGCGATTTTCTGAGACAAAAAGGAATACAGTATCGTACATTTGTCTGGGTCTTTCTTATGAGGGTACCGCGTTTTTTGAGCGAAATAACATATCACTACCAGGCTAAAACAAGAAAACCTGTTATATAGATCTTGTATATGAACATAAATATCTTTTACCCCAATAGGGTAAAAGATTTTTTATGAATAACGCTTATAAGATTATAAAAAAAATATGAATAAAGAAACTCTTCTAATATTGAAGGTATTACGGCCGGCTTGGTTAAATAAAATTTATTTTTTGAGCTAAAGTTTAAGAGCTTATAAGATTATGATGGGATCGGCGTGTATAATGTAAAATACAAAACCCTTAAAAAACAGAAAAACTCGCACAAAACGTTTTAGAGATGTCAATTAATAAATTCAAGGTCTGTTTTTAAAAAAAGTTAAGATATAAAAATTGTATTTTAAGTTGCCAGATTACTTAGATGTTACAAACGCGTGGGAGTGAACGAATTGCTCTAATTTGAATTAAAATATATTAAAACTAATATGATATTGTGATGATGGTAACAAAAAAAAATACAAAATACCCAACAGAGTTTGTTGTGTGTTCTTCTCGGATCAGGGATCTTTAAATCGTTCTTGAGTACCATCATCAGACGTATATTAGAATTAGAATGTGGAAAAAATTATAATTCAAAAGTGCTGTAATGTGCCTACGTGAATTAAGATATTCTTGATTTGATTTGATTTGAGAATAAACACAAGTCAACATTTGGCATTGCTCTCCATCAAGCCAATGATGAATTTAATTAGATATGTTTGTTAATGTGTAGAGGTCACGCAAATGCAGTATTGTACGAGAGGAGGAAGATGACGAGGAAGGTGCTGTAGCGACGACCACTACTCGTGTAGCAGACGCACGTCGCGGATCACGCTCAGAAGGACGACTTCACCTAGCACGACCTGCACAGCTTGCAGACAACCTGACCAAGGTAATGTGAAACTTATTTTATTCAATTACTGCTATTAGTTCATTCCCTCGTTACATTTATGTTTGTTTATATATTCTATCGTAAATAAAATACAGTTATTCATCCCGTTAAGTTATTCAAATGGATGACCGTTGATGTTGATACAATTTTTTTTCATATAATATAATTTTGCATCATACCTGTATCAAATATTCGTACTTTCGGCCGTATTTTTAGTGGCGAAGGTGACACGTGCCTTACGATTAAATAAAAGCCCAATCTATTGCGGATGCTTCAAATTTTGGATTCGTTAAAATAGAAGGCAATGAATTGTGTTCCGTCATCACAATTTTTTATTATTTCTTCTTCTCATAATTCTTCATACGATTTATTAAGTTATTTAATTTAATTTATTTAAAGTACATTTAGTTTCGTAGGTTTATTGTGTTTTTGTTTGCATATTTTAACTTATTTTAGGTTATAATACAACCTGACGGACTCGCCGGCGGTTCGATCCCCGTTAGGGCGAATTTAGAAAATCTTATTTACTAATTTCTCTGAGTATGGACTGGTGGGAGGCTTCAGCCGTGGCTAGTTACAACCCTACCAGCGAAGACGTACCGCCAAACAAAGGCATTTGTGTTCCGGTACGTTGTTGTGTAGAAACCATATGAGTTATATCGTCTCTTACCCGATTAACGCGCTTCCATCTTAGACTGTATCATCACTTACCATCAGGTGAGATCACAGTCAAGCGCTAAACTGTGAGCAATATTAAAAAAAGTTTGTGTTTGAAAGTTGTCATAAATACACTTGTAAACTACTTGTTGCTTAGTTACGGGACGAAGCATGATTGATTTGATTGATTGATAATTCAATATCTTACTTTATTCCATACCATTTTAAACTTTATTACTTACATTTTTATCGAATTTTCGATAAAAATGATAAAAATCTGATAAAAAATTGTATATGCACCACGGGGCGATTTTAATTATAGTTTAATTTATTGTATAACTTTGATAATACATAGCAAACCATGTATGTTCTCGTTACAAAGATATTACTAAAATAAAAATAATATTTAAAAACTAGAAATAAAAATTAATTCAAATCAAGATGTAGAATATAATTAAGAATAAATATTTATTTATATGAATAATTAATTGAAAAATTAATTTAAAGGTGGATTTAAATGTAATTTGATTTAATTTCGCATCTTATATATATATATATATATATATATATATTTCGCTTCATTTCGCAAATTTTTACTTTTATTCGGGGTTATAAAATATAAAATTCCGCCATACTTGTTTACATTGGGCTCACCAGGACAATGCAGCCTATACTACAAGAGGTCATGCATATATGCTAAACATACCCAAACACGCCTCAGCTGCATTTCGTGGTAGCTTTAAATATCTCGCGACTAAATGTTGGAACAATCTTCCCCCTCCACTTCGAACATTGACATCAATAAATAGTTTTAGAATTAAATTTAAGCAACATCTTCTTAATATACAAATAAAGTCATAGTTTAGTTGTTAGTATAATAATTCTACAGATTACTTTGAAATTACTACCATATATAAGCGAACACCTGTTCTTTAGAGAGCTGCGGATTTACTGTTTAATAATATTATGTCATTAGAATTCTAACGTTAGCATTATATAATGTGTAATGTCTATTCTTGTTTTGTGTTTGGCCAACTGTAGTATATAAGTGATAACTATATTTAAGTTACTGTCAATGTAAGTTCTATTCATTTCACGGAGATTCGGTCGAGTGGCGCTCTGTTCGTAACGTAAGGCTACAGCTGAAAATCGGCGCCGTGTGTCAGTTATATGGCATACGGCTTATGCCGAGCTGTCCTGCCTTTTTGGGGCTGTGTGGGGTTTGCGCAGCATTCGAATCACTTGCTGTGGTTTGGATGCTGCGCAATTATCAATTATCAATGAAACAATGATTAGTCATTAGTATATATGCGAGTATATGTGTGTATGTGTATATATATAATGTAAGTGTATTTGTAAAACACGGCTCCAAATAAAGTTTTCTTTCTTTCTTTCTAAAATTGATGGAGATCGGTTATGTATAAGATCACCGGTGTGTTAAGGAGGTCCAGCCACTATTCCATTCGCGTTTAAAGGAAATATGATGAAACCATTTTTAAGCAATGTATACGCTGTTTATACAATAATAATAACACATTACCACTTTTTCTTTACATTAATTAAATAATGATCCTATTGCTGAAAAATCACGCAGCGCCTTCTTTTTAAAACTAAGGTAAAGTATGTTTTCTTACTGTTTAATGAATATAAGAACTACGTGCTAGTCATGACGTAAGAATTGACTTCATATTTTATTATATTATTGGTTTTTATGTTATTTAAACTTTTTATTTATAGCATACAGAAAATACAACAACACCTATATAAACGTGGTATATACCCGTCAATAATATTTTTAAAATGTCATGATTGTGATATGACTACAGGTTAATCTCGACGAAGGTGCAAGCGCGGTGACTACAGTAGTGCCTAAAGCGGAAGCTATACGACGTGCGCCACCTGCTCCGGCGCCAGCTAGGCGGCAACGGCTTGAGTGTCGCCGGAGAAGGGCACGTGCTGGCTCTTGTTCTTCATCAGATCTTTCGGATGATGACTCAGAGAAGAAAAAGCGTGCTGGAGAACAGAGCGCTGCGCCAAGTGAAAGGGCTCGCCGCGATTCCCATGATGACTCCAGTGACAGTCAAGAGAGGGGTGCAGCCAGGAGACCCGCACCACGGCCTCCACCTCAAGCGCCTGCGCCTTCGCATGGTACATGTTATAAATAGATTGATTACTCTTTATTGTTATAGTAATTAAAAAATAGTAATAACTGCCATGCTTATCTCTTACTCGTCACGGCCTCGTGTACATTCCGAATAGGAGAATTGTATATTTCTCTGTTACTTCTTTGAACCACCTTTCGCCTTAGATTCCATTTAGATTACAGGTTGAGGGAGCACTACTGTATAACAGCTTACCGAAAGAAATTGTCTATGAGACATCGTTTGTAGCATTTAAGAGAAAACTCAAACCCCATTGTCAAGACGCTTCAGAAACACGCCAATGAAATGTTAAAATTACCTACTTTGAAGATTTATTACATTGTTCTGTATCACACATGATTTTGTACTTTTTTGAGAATAAATGTCTTTAAACCTAACTAAACGCGCATTGGGACATCAAGAATTACTATCAATACCGTCCACTGAAGCTGGTGGAATTTGTGTGTGATTATAAATTCCTTGCCTAAAATAATCTAATTATTACTTGCCCAGGAGGTGGTTCGTCTAGTGGCAGCGGGGGCGGCGGCGCGGCTGGAGATGCAAGAGGCGGGAGCGCGGGCGGTACGGGAGGACGACGTCGCCGCGCGGCGCGCAAAGAAAGTCGCTTACGGGAATCCCGCTCGCTCAACCGTATTGCAGAGGTACTTTTTTATATTTATTTGGGAACACCAACATTACACATTCATTAACACTTAAAAATTAATGTTAATAATAATGGTACATTGTAATGTATGAGCCAGTGTACTTAATAATTTTAATACAGTTCTTCATATTCGATTACCGCTGAAGATCCTGAACTCGTACAATGTACAAGTTTTTGATGAAAGCATTTACGTATGGTGTACTGATTGACGGAAAACTCGCTCTGCTGGCAGAGACCCCGGGTTCGACCTACGGTGGCTCAAATTGAGAAACCTGTATTTTCTAATCTGAGTCTGGACTAGTTTCTAATCTGGTGGGAGCCTCCGTCCGTGGATAGTTACCTCCCTATCAGTAAAGACCCATCGCCAATCAGAGAATTTAGTTCCGGTACGACGTGTAGAAACCATATGAGCTATATCACCTCTTACCAGTTTAGCGCACTTCCATCTTAGACTGTATGATCACTTACCATCAGGTGAGATCACGGTCAAGCGCTAAACAGTTAGCAATAAAAAAGTACTGCGAGACACTTTGTATCAGTCTAACTGAATGCGCGATTTATCCATCCCTTGTCCTCACAACCGCATAACCGTAAATAAATAGTAAAAATCGACCGTCGTCAGGCAGTAGTGTGTTGGTAGTCGCCGCGTGTGATTATATGATAACAGCAATGTATAAGTACCGCTACGCAGAATCTCGTAGCATCGTGGCGTCAGCTCACCCACCACCATCTACTATTTCACGCACTACTTCACACTGCATGTTGGCACAACTACCAATTAAATACAATATACTAGTTATGGCTTATAACCCTTAATAATCGCACAGTTTGATACTTTTAATTTACGTTCCACTAGCGTTTCGGAATTAGGACCATTCTATATGAAAACTGAGCATTCTAATATCCTAAGGTTTTTTACACGGGGGAAGGTGCAGTTGCGATTTTACCTCATTTTCTGTCAATAATGCCCTTAAATGCTGCGACAAACCTATGGATGTAAAGCTTAATTATACTTAATATGTCAAAAGTAACTACACGCACACTTGCTGAGGGTAGACATGAGACATGGGATGAGGTTTCTTCAAAGTAGGGTATACTTATAACAATACAAACTTATAATATAAAAAATTTTGTCTGTCAGATTGCCATAGGACGATCAGAGGTAGGGATTACTAATTATTACATTTTTCTTATAGATGTTTATTGTTGTTTTAGATTAATCTGCTTAATGGTAACTGTATATATTAATAAGGCGCAAACTTTTTCGTTTAGTAAAAGAGTTCCTTTGTTGTACTCTAATTGTTTTAAGTAAAAAGTTTAATAACGTTTAATATAGATATAATGTGAAAAGAGCAAGGTATTTTTCGTATTCAAGATGTATCTACTGTGGGTTTCAGATACAAGAAAGCCTATTATTGATGACGAGTATTCTGTGATTTTGTCTGCAATGGTTCTCTATACAAATACAGATTTTTATCTGTAATACATAAGTTAACTTAACAAAACATATCATTGACGATCTCAAATTTGTAATTGCTGTAGTTGCGGGCATTACAATAATATTGTATAACTTCTAAATAGATGTCTGTACAGTCTAAATCTAACAGTTCTACATTGTGTGTACTTATTCCTAATATATATTATTATTATATCTTGTTTAAATTTTCAAACTTTAATATAATACTTTTATTAATCAATATAACTTATTTTTTTATATTTGTAATGGAGGACGTTTGATGTCAGTATAGGTTTTCAAATATTTTCTCAATATTTCCTGAAATAATAATCATATTTGCTAAAAATTGTACAGCGCCATCTATCGAAAGAACACATAAAAGGTATAAAGGTTTTTTTATTGCTGACAGGTTAGCGTTTGACTGTAATTTCACTAGATGGAAGTGCTAAGCTGGGTAGAGCTAATTTACCTCATACGATTTCTACATAATACCGTACCGGAACGCAAATATTTTGCTTGGTGTCACATAATTGCTGGTATAGCGGTATTAAGCTACGGCTCAAGTTTTCCACCAGTCAAGACTTTCTAAACATCGCATGCCGGGAATCGAAGTCAAGACCTTTGCTAGCTAAGTGAGTACTCACACTGCTGCGCCAGCCATATAAAAGTGAGATTTCTGTATATGCTATGAATTTAAGAAGTTCATGCTAGATGACGTAGGATTTGGCTGTATTTTTTATATTGATTGTTCCCTTATGCTGGTGTAGGTGGAGGAGGCAAGTGGCGCACGATGGGCTGGAAGTGGCTTGGTGGCATTATGTGGCCGGCCGTTGCTGCGTTTGTTGGCAGCCGCACGCCCGGCACCTTCCGCACGTCGTCTCCACGGGCTTTGCTGATCGCGTATAATCGACCAACATTCATTCTTTATCGCAAATTGCCAACACTAACCCATTGCCGGATAACTTACTGATCTCTTCTTAAACGGAATCAAACCGAATTGTAACGTCAGCTAAATATCAAAGGCGTTTACATTTACACAAGCAAATTTTCGAGACTTCATATATTTGACAATTATATTTTGACGGAAATTATATATAATCAGACAAGTAAAAAAAGCTAATTTTATAAGATAGTGTTTCAAAAATAAATAATTTGTTACCATACTAGCTTTTGTACTAATGACATGTCTTCTCAGTATCATGTCTTAGTTAAATGATAAAAAAACGATGACTTAGATTGATAAACGAGGTGATATTATCATCAAAATTGCAATAACGTCAAAATATATCATGTGCAAGTTGACTCTATACGTAGGTGCCGTCGATTTATTTGAACAATCGTACAAACAGTTTTAATTTAAATTTTGGTGTACTAACCAACTATTGATTCTGACTGGCTTTAGTATGAGGGTGATTTTAAGTTTCAAGTTGTCAAGGTCAACTAAATGTAACGGTCAACTAAAAGTATAACATGCTTCTTGGTTTAGCATAATTGATTTGGCGTCAGGTTGAAATTGCAGTCAAGAATAAAGCTGTAATTAAAGATGTATAAATTAAAATATGGAGAGATATGTTTAATGTGGCAACTTGTGACTGATTAAATACGGAAATTATTATATCGACTAAAAGAACCGCGTTGCTGATTTTTCAAAAGAGAAAAAAAGATTTTTTGAAGAAACTGCCTCAAAAACTTTAATGTAATGGGTGTATTGAACATTATTTAAAAAGCATATAGTTAGCGCTATAATGTTGCCGCCATTTCTCATATATAGTAATTAAAAATATTGGACATTGTTTGTATGTCTTACTAAAAACCTACTAATAGTACTACACGTTTTTTATACTATACTATACAATATTGTGTACAAGTATGCTGCATTATTTAATATATCTTGATGGTTTATACTCATTGCTTATATCGTGGGATTGTATACAAGATGGAATTAATGTTTGTTATTTATTAAATTTAACTTTCTTTTTTATATTTTTTCACTTTGAAGTTAAACGAAACTTTGAAGTTATCTTACTTTAAAAATAAGTTACGTTACGTTTTTACATTTTAAAACTGACGGCACGATGTATGCGAAAAATGAGAAATAACTTATTTACTTTCGTGGTTAGGTTAAAAAAGTTGTCTGTATGTAAAGTCGGTTTACGGACGCTATTCGTGATAACATCATGCGAAAACATGAAATGATTTTTTACCTGCTGTTTTTGTAATGTGTAATTATCTTACATTAATAGCTACGCACGATAGAGGCGTCATAAGCTGAATGGTTAGGCGGATCATGTCTCTATCCCTTGGTCCATACTCTCGCTTGCAAGCTCGGCTTAGGCGAAACAATGGCAATGAGCTATATCTCGTGCGTGCAGCCGGTATTCCTCGATTTATAAGAAGTTATAACGTCAAAAATATTATCCAATGAGCCTCAGCTTAAAACGAGACAGCAGCAATTAGCACGTAGTTACCGTAAATCATATTTTTTCAATATGTTTTGTACTACTACTATTATGATGCTGGAAAGCAAACACTTAGTTCCCCGAAAATCTAAAATTGTTCATCAAAACACAAATACACAAAAGCAAATAAATATGTAACTTCCGTATTTATCGACGAGAGTTATCATTTTTAGACACTATACTTGTATTATGTTGCTAAAGGGATGACGGCATTATTCTAAAGTTTCTTTAAAACAATATTTTGCGGTGTACTACATGTTCGCATTGATATGATTAACAATTAAAACCGAACATTATAACGTGTATATAAAAGCGAACAGATAGGCGTCGTCGGTGTACGTCGTAAACCTCTTAGCTATCTATATTTTAACGAAGACGGCGCTTCAACATGAGGTTTACGAGGTTACCGGATGATATTTTTTTCTAATACTAATTTATTGGAATAAAACTTCTTTACGCACGCGTGACTTGCGGAATAAGTTGGTGAATGTGTGACCAGAGCGTTCCCAAAATTGTGACCGGGCGAGGGAAACGCATATATTATTTCAGGCATGTGGTCTAAGACACACTGGTTTTTTTTTTGGGTCTTGCTTCCGCGAGAGATCTCGACGGACGGACGACTATATCAGAGTCATCGTACCCATAATTACATCCTTAATTACTATATAACCTCCATTCATTTCTTAAGAATTTTTGAAGTCTTTATACAGTATATTTTCATGACGGGATATTGGTGTAGGCATATTATTTTAAAAACACCAACATCTCTTAGGTTTACATTAAATTTACATCTTCATTGCCTCAATTTTGATTATATCGCCAATTTTCGGAAGTGATTGAATAAAGTATGTCGCGATCTAGATCTGAGGGCTATCAAAAACGTCTCATGCTTTAATGTGAGATTGATAAACCACGGTGTATGAATAGGGTGGCACTGCATAGTGCTAAGTAATGTTCTCTTCATACGTGAATTTTCTGATGAAGACCTTACGATCACAATACGATATACTTCTGTACGGTTTAACATGACACTTGTATGGAAAGGACAAATTTTGTAACTAACTATGAGGCAAACGCGTAACTACATGAATTTACTTGATATATGGAATTTTAAGATTTATATCTTTTTAATAAGATTTGAAATTACATATTAGGCATTATACCAAAATCATTTTTCTCTGTATAACACAGAAAGCTTTGTTGACACTATTATACTGATGATAATAATAATGCCATCAAAATTTTATTACACTGACAGAGGTATCCTTTTTGACATTTAATAATGAACTTAAAAGATGGTTACAATATTAGAAGGGTATATACAGATACAGACATTATTAAGAAGTCCCATAATATTGCTATTAACAAAATTAGGCGATGTCCTTACGCGTGTTTATGATAAATATATAATAAAGAAAAAATGAAAGCGTATGCACGAATATTAAATATAAATAAATAAGATCAACATTTTATATCATAAGTACATGCACGGCGAGAAATAATATTATGATCTATTACGCACACTGTTTTATATAGTTTTCCTTTTTATGTTTCAATACTATGCTGTGTTTAGATTGACCAGTGTTAATTGTTATGTACTATTTTTCAAGTATTATAGACAATAGATGTTCTAAATGTAATCTTCCGTGACGTCGTGCGAAATTTGTGATCTGACTCCATTAATTTCAAAATCATCTGGGATACTTCATTTTGACTTCTATAATTATTTATAGATTCACATAGATATAATAACAGTAGGCTTACATGTTTTATTCTTTATTTCATTTTGATATAAATAAAATGAAATTTCTGATATAAGTAAAAAATAACACAATTACTTTAATGTTTTTGATAGGTGTGATGGCTCATCTAGTGCCTCCCAAAATGTTTCAATAGTTGAGTGTGTGGAAAAAATTTCTTAGAGGAATATATGAATATCCGTGGTGAACGTTTGTTATTGTCACTAGGAAACGTATGAATGCATAATTTTGGTAGCGATTTTTATAATATCTGTATTTTTTACACGTATTAGTATATCGCAAAACCTATTCTTTCCGGTCCTAAGTATCTAAAAATTACGCATGATCCGAGCGAGCTACCAAGAGATTCCCAGTTTATTTGTATGGAAATCTGAACCAGAGTCATAGGAACATGCGCACCTATGCTTTCATGAGGCGACTGAGCGACATACACGGCCTTACAAGTCTGACATTGTCGTACATTTGTCTTGCTCTTTATAGCGCCACCGCGTTTGTTTGATTAAATAACTTGTATCAACTATTTGGGTTTTTGGTTATCAAAACAATTTTTTTAAACAATTTGCATTTTTGATAATAAAAATTTAAAAAAAAGGGTATTTTTAAAATGCTTTTACGATTTCAAAAAATATGAAGAAAGTAGTTCTTCTAATACTCACGTTATTAAATTAAAACTCATACATGTGGGTTTCAAAACCCCGCTTAGGGTCGGCAAGCTTAATAATAACAAATAAACGTCAAATGGTAAACCTAGACAATATTTTTTAAAAAAATATTCAAATGTGGAGTTCGATATAGTGTCGCTTTTTACATAGTATATTGGATGGAATCTGTATTATAAATCCTTTTCAAATTACCCTGTATTAAGTCTCGGCATCCTAAATAGTGACAAACAGAGTTAATCGACACCAAAACAAGATGATAAATCATGTACATCGTTTTGATATTTCTTTTTAACATGTAAATAATAAATGTAACATTATTGCCCCCTTGTGTCGCCAAAAAGTGTATTATGTACTAATTTTTAGAACAATTTTACTAATCATGAATGTCCTTCATAATAATTCATTTAAAATTATCATATCTCTTAAAACAAGAAAAAACCTATACACGTGGGGCCATTTTAAAAACACCTCAACAGAGACCGTAACGCAATTACAATATGTGTATAATAAAATTAGGTCGACAGGGTTTCTAAGATTCGGTTCATGGGTACCTACACTTTTATTATATTATATTAAAAAATAACATGATGGACATTTTAGAAGAACTGAATTTTATATTGCTTGACTGAGAGTATAAACAAATGTAGTTTGTAATATACAAACTCCATTTGTTTTAATGTAATATCTCTCCTATTTTAAATTGTTTAGAAATATATCGACAGATTAATCGATGGTACTATTATAATCCGCTAATTCTAATTAGTATTGAATTTTATTTTTTAATTCCTTGAAGTCAGCTTGTGTTGATTAAAAATGCAATATCAATTCAATTTTTTTAAGTTCTAAATAACCTTGTGCTTTATTCGAATAATTCTTTTCGCAATATGTGTTTTTATTAGTGATGATAAATTATGCAGTGCCTTAAACTTTTCTTCGTGGTTTTTAACATCCATCTGTTCGGCTTTAGATAATTTTTATTTAATATTTTTACGCAGAAACCAGTATAATTTCCTTTAACGGCCACGCAAGCGCATTGGTACAAGTTCTCGCTGTTTCCATATTGGGCGAATTTAGGAAATTGTAATTCTAATTTGTCTGCCTCTGGACTGGTAAGCTTCGGCTGTGATTACCAGCGAAGACGTTCCACCAGGCAAGAGATTTGTGTTCCAGTATGATGCTTGTAGAAACCAACCATGAGGCGTAAATTACTTCTTATCAGATTAGCGCGCTTCCGTCTTAGACTGTATCATCATTTACCATCAGCTGTGATCACAGTCAAGCGCTAACCTGTCAGCACTAAAAAAATACTGCGATGAAAGAATGCCATAGCTGAATTAACGTATGAAGGTATGAAATAATTTGAATCATGAGTTAAAAACCCTTTTCAACTAGATCGTATATTTATATATACACATAGTAATTATAAATAATTTTGATTTTGAGGTTACCTCATTGTGCTTCACTCATGTAAAATATTAGTAATTCTGCGTTAAAATGTTTGTATATGTATGTAATCGTTGTGCTTTTTGGTGCTAAAACATCATATAATTCGTAGTTGTCTGGTGTACTTTAATGAAATAAACAATATTTCATATTTACTTATTTATGTATAACGTGCACTTTGCCTTTTGAATGTTTTTGATTGTAGCTAGTCAAAAGCCCGTTAGGTGTTCGTGGCATATTGTGAGCGAATAGAAGTATTTTATTTTCAAATGTAATATTTATGAATGTAACTTTAGATGATAGATAGTTGCATAAAATGTATGTGCTGCTTCGACTTTTGATGTTTGTAACATATATATAAACAAGTTTTATTTTAACTGAATTAAGAATGCCGTAGGCAATACATGTATCAAATTGTAGACGTTTATTTTGTTTTAACTTTTATATTAGTAGAGTAGTAATTATATGCAATTATTATAAATTTATTGTTGAACAAGTTAAATATTGTATACTAAAATATTTATGTACATACCTTTTTGAATTGTTGTAAATAAAAAAGTCTATATTAAATTTTATAGTAATTTATAAGTTGGTTTCATAAATTTAAGTTGTGTGAGTGTGTTTCTTAGTTTGTAATGTCTTTGGATCTATGTAGATGGATTTGTGATCTAATTTTGCGGTAAAATATGTAGACCAAAGATTAGTGTCAGTTTGTAGTAGTGCACTTTTTAACGCCTTGTGCCAACTACCAGCGAGTTTTGTAGTAATAATTAAAAGGTAACGAAACTTGGAAGCATAACTTGGATGAGGCAGGAATTGACGCATTTGACCTTTTCAAGACTATTTTTAAACTAAAACACAGTGCAGGCCTGTCTTCCTCTCATATATATATATATATATATATATATATATATGTATGTATGTATATATATGTATGTATGTATATATATATGTATGTATCACAATCAGTAGTTCTTTCCATAGTTTGTTAGCTTATACGAACTGTGATTTTTGGATTAATATCGTTCGTGAACAATTTTATAAATTAAATCCTGCGTCCTATCTCTCCGTGTCGGATTGCCATCCCATCAGGCTATTAAGTGTGAAGGATTAAATATTGTTGCGCACTTGTGTAAGCGCATACACTTGTGCACTATAATATTTCCTGCGCAAAAGGCTAATCTGTGCATGAGATTGGTCGTTGTGGCCGAAATCGGTCAGGTGACAATTATTACCATTACCATGTTAAGTACCAGATGTGTCGAAAGGATTAAAAAAATTCTGATTCTATATATTGTGTCGTGTAACAGTTGGATATCGACGCGGTAATTTACAAAGGCGAATGGGTATGTTAATTTTTGACGTTTTACTTTCTTACAATTATATAATATATAGTTGTTCTATTACCGAAAGTAAGAATCTAAATGTTTCACAAATTATATTCCATCTAAAGCTTTAAAATCTGTAATTAGAACCGAACCGGGCCTACACGGTTATTATTATTTATTTAAAAGTTAATTGCGCACATATAACAATAAAGCCTTTATTTCCAATAGAGTCACATAATGATTACATTTTAATATATACATTTGTTTCCCTTTTTTAAACATTTCAATATTCGCATTCCAAGCTAATAAAAATGTAATTCATGATATTATTCCTTTAAATTGTGATTATGTTTTAATAGTCATCGGTTACGTCAAATATTATATGGTCATTATTGGAGAGCCCATTTCTGGCCACATAGGCCTCCTCCATCCGTTTCCATGTCCGTCTATCTCTGACTAGCCTCGTCCAAGCTGTGCCAGCTACCTCAACGATGTCGTCGCGGCGACGCGGCCGCCCCCTTGGCCGTCGTCGGTCACGGGGGTACCACTGAAGCAGTTTTTCTGTCCAGCGGCAGTCAGTAGTTCTGGCTATATGCCCGGCACAGCGACATTTAAGGAGGTATGCTAGTTTTGCCGCGTCAATAATTTTAGTCATCTTTCTCATGTCTGTATTTTTTACTTTATCCATTAGTTTTAGGCCTAGCATGCTCCTTTCCATTGCTCTCTGGGTGACCTTATTTTATTAATTATTTCTTTAGTTTTCGGCCAGGTCTGGCAACCATACAGCAGTGTTGGTGTTGCTACAGTGTAATATTTATTCGGGACTTAAAAATGTGTTTCTATGACAAAAAAGAACCCCATGCTTTCTTGATTCTTCTCTCCACTTCATCCGCATAATGCCCTTTAAAGCTGATACTCTTGCACAGGTATACACACTCATCTACACATTTTATTAGTTTGTTTTGAATTGTGATTTTGTGTTTATCTCCAACAGTCATGACGTAAGATTTTTCAGCGTTCAGCTCTAAACCACACTTTCTACTATTAGTTTGTAGAGTTTCGAGCATATTTAATAACTGAATTTCTACGAACTTGTATAAAAGGTTTAATGAGAATGACAGCAGCGAAAGAGATATGCAAGGATCTTGGCAAGTGGAAGGACGTTGTCTCTGCCTACCCTTATGGGAATAAGGCGTGATGCTATTTATGTATATATTTCTTTGAGATTATTTATATATTTTATATGACTATTCAGACTTCTCAACGCCGTCCATAGACACTCGTAATATATGGAATCGAAGGCTTTGTTATAATCTATGTAGAGTGGCTTTCCGTATTCTACGTATTTTTCAATTGTTTGCCTCAAAAGTGAAAATATGGTCTAAAGTAGAGTAATTGCTTCTAAAGCCGGCTTGCTCTCGTGGTTGATGAGATTCAAAGTCGCTTTTTAATCTATTGAGTAAAGCTTTGGAACATAACTTGTAGATGGCCTGGAGAAGACTAATGGGCCGATAGTTATTAACTTCTTCTGGGTTACCCTTTTTATACAGCAATTTTATAACCGATGTTTCCCATTGTTCAGGAATGTCTTCTTGTATTATTATGTTGTTAAAGAGTTGAGTTATGGTGTTAGGGGCTCTATCAGTGCCTTATTTAGGTCATTTTGTTATACTGTCCTCGCCAGGGCTTTTCATTAATTTTAAGGAGCTGATACAATATTGGATTTCGCTATTAAGGAATCTCTGTCAAGTTAGGTTCTCTCATTGTCAAGTCTATTTCGATTTGTACTACTGTATAAGTTTTGATAGAACTCATTAGCTATCTCCAAAATTGTGTTCCTATTTGTAGAAATTGTACCAGTGTTTCTTTTTGATAGTGCTATTCAGGCTTTAGTGTTATTTAAACGTCTTTTGCCTTGCTTAACAGAAGCCCGTTTTTGTAACTCTTCTTCGAAAACTTTTATTTCTTTCTTTTATTTTAATTTTTCCTTATTGGTCTGTAAACATTTTCTAATTTTCCTGTATAGATATTTTAATCGATTTTTGTCGGTTTTTGGTGTTATTGCCATATCTTTGAGTTTCGTTCTTCCTGAGGTTAATGTTTTTAGGTCATCTGTTATTGTATACTGTATTTTATTTCAGCTTTTCTTTCTGGCAATTTATTGACACTTTCCCGAATCGCGCATACAAAATTTGAGTAAATGTCGTATGCACACATATAAGAACAACTAAATATAAAATCCGAAGATAGGGGCTTGAGGTGCTAATAACAAACTATAAAATATACACTACTTAAACAATACATACAATCCTAAGACACAAATGTTTACATAAATATATATACATAAATAAAAGTATACAATTGAATATTACTCATGTATATGTACAAAAAACTATACGTACTAGTTATACGTCATACATTTTTAAAGAATTGTTATGAATTTAACCGTATTGAAGTATGTATGATTATCAGTGTCTGTACAAGGTGCTGAATCATACTTGGTAAAATCATAGGATTATCAATATGTAACAGTTTAATTTAATTGTTATGTCAACACGGAATCTGCAAACCTGGTTCCGGTATTATTTTCTAGATTATTTTAGGAGATCAGTCTATTGTACAGAATGTAGAACATTTAGATTCTCATTAGAAGGTAAAAACTTTTTTTGACTAATATTTATATTGACATTCACATTTTATGGTCTTTGTTAAAACTTGTATATATATTATATACAAGTTTTAACTTTCAATGGTTTGGTTTGCATTCTATTATAGTGGAAGCGAATGAATGAGTCCTCCCTGCCTCAAACCTCGTTACGATTTAATTAAAAGTAATGGATAATACCTTTCAATCTTATATTATGAATTAAAGACAAGATATTATTTTATCATCTAATATAATACGAATAAATATATAAACTTAAATTAATACCCACGACGAAAATGTAAAAGCAATAAATTATGAATTTTTATATTTACATCTTTACATTTACCAATGTAATATTAGCGTAATACATATAATATTTATTGGACACTATTCTATTTGTTGGACACTAAAAAGTCATAATTTATCATTTGTATTTTACTATACTTGATATTCATAACGCGCTAAATATTGAAGCCCAAGTTTTATATTGTATAATAGCTAAATATTTCTATTATTAAACAATAATGAAAAAAAATTTCAAACCATAAAGTGATTTCATAGTATATTTTCATTACCATGAGGCCAGTAATCGGAGGCTAATACATGGGTTACCAAAATATTAGAAGGTTCAGGAAGCGATGCCTAGGTATATTGAAATACTATCTCAATATGATAAATGTTATTAAAAACGCGGTGTATCTACAATTTACAGTACTTAATCTAATAACTCATACCTCTCTAAAGAGAAATACGTGAAGAAAAAGTAAGTAGCAGCCCATTAACGTCCCACTGCGGGACACAGTTCTCGTCACTCATATGAGAGAGGGCCTTTAGAGCATAGCCACCACGCCAATCAACTGCGGATTGCCAGGCTATACGATGTATAAAATAAGCCAATAAAAGACTTGGGTGTGGGCTATATCACTTTGTTTATAATAATTTAAGTACCTTATAATGATGGAACGATGGAATGAATAACTTCATAAGTGTTGTCATCATTTTGGTTTCAGTAGAATTATTTCATTCCATTCAAAAAAGGACGAAAAGTTTTAGGAATAATATTTATTCAATCAAAATGAATTTCATACATCATACGTAGCTTAAAAGATTAATTAGCCTATTGTAATTTAGACAGGAAATAATGAAAATAAACATGCATAGTTATAAAGCGGTTGAAGTAGGTACTATTTGTTTGCAATGTGTTACGCATAAACACGTGAAGATTAAAACGAATAGCATGAACGGATTAGCAAATGGTGGTAAGCATTACATTTCTAATGTGACTTTTTAGGGTCGAACAATACCAATATTTTATACTTACTAATAATAACAGTAATTTTTTTTAGGCTGACACGTCTTTTCAAATGAATTTTTTAAGAGATTCACCTACCAACAGCTTCGATTACAGGTACGTGCTTACAAAAAAATGACCACGTACGTCCCCTATTTTCACACTTTAAACCGTATATTATTCAATTATTATAGCGATTCTAAAATTGGCATTACGCAATTTGTCTATTTCTATATTAAGTTACATAAGAATCTGAAAAATAAGTTATATTAGGTTGCTGGAATAACAAGTGTTTTGTATTATAAAATATACTTGTTAAAATGTAAAATTCCTGCATTGAAACTACACTATTCAATGTCAAAGCTAAGAACTTTGTTCGAAGCTATTTAATACTCTTCCCTCCGCCATAGTAGGATAATATGTATTTATATTTTTATGTGACTATATAACATTTTTGTTAGTTTATTGAAAAGCACCTCATTTACTATATTTGTATATTTTCTTACTGTGTACAGGTATCGTATTATAATGTAGCCATACTGAATAATAAATGTTAAAGTAATGCTGCATATAATTTTAATCCCTTTAATAACAACGTAGGTGTAGATGTCAGTTAACACAGAAAATATGTTTTTCTTAAGACATTAGTTTCTGTAGCATAGTAATTTTGTGTGGAGTATAAAAGTGATATTGCCACTTTTATGGCAACTAATTTACATTTATAATTATAAAAATGAGTAAGCGAAAAATCTTTCAAATCGGTCAAATTTCAATTTACCAATTTAGACATTTTTGTATTATTTGTTATTTATAGCCCCTTTTATCAACCTAGGTTATCGTTCTTTTAAATAATATAGCTATTAAAACATGATGCTTGAAAATTCAAACCATTAGTACAAAAGGCATTGCAGTAATAAATAATTTAATTTTGAAACATTGTGCTACAAAATTAGAATTTTATACCCGATTCATTATACGTCGAAATGTTTATAGAAAAACTCAATTTTATCGCAGCATAATGTTGCAAGTCATAAGGTTTGGCAAATATATTAATTAGGATTGTTACTCGCATCGCAACTTTATTACTGATAGGCTAGTTGCTTAGCTAAATGCTCACCTGATAATTACAGTCTAAAATAGTAACGCGTTTACATGGAAAGAGATCAACTAATGGTTTCTATACAGGATTGTACTGGAACACAACCTTTGTTGGTGGTCAGGCAACTCGTATCGCATTTATTTCCTTATTTGTCTAGATGTAGACTTCTTCAAGTCCAAATCTAGACAATTTAGAAAATAAAATTTTCCAAATTTGCCCTGATGAGATTTAACCCCAAATCTGTTAGCGAAGCGAATCCTACAAATGTTTGTAATCTTTATGCGGTTGGGTTTGACACATAGTTCAGGTTAAATTGTAGGAATCTATTCTACACGTCTTATGAAATGCCTAAATGACGTAGTTTAAGATTTAAGAGATATTTGTATTTTGCTTATAGATATAAACCTGAAAACGAATATACGATTTACCTGATCTTAAGCGGGCTCCTCCGATCATAGATATTTCTTACCTGTACTTTCGATACACTGACTCCCGCAATATTTATTTCATAAAATGTTTCTAGTATTTTTCCAATTAACTGGATTAGTTTAGATGAATTTCGGTGTTTAGGAAGATTTATTCAAACGCTTATTCAGATAAGATCGGAAACTACACTGGTGAATGGCTAGTGAAAATATTTTAATAATGGATTGGTGAAGTGTGATCATACAAGAGTTAATCACAATTGTACCAATACAGTTCCATGTAAAACAGAAATATAATTAATGTAACACAATCTAAAAGTTTCAATATTAGGCTGTTAATGGCTGCCAGTGAGATAACAACACCATCTATCGTCTTGCCCAAAGAAAAAGTAGATGGTGTAGCACGGTCATTTACAAAGTACGTAAGTAACCCTAGTTTGCCCTTTCAGGGTTCCGTCCTATATAAGGAATCAATATAATTTTTTTCAATGTTCATTAGTGTCTGTGCGTCGCATTGTCGTCGAGATAGTGCGAAAAATCCTTCGAAATTTAAGTTTTTTCCCTTACGCGTTAAGTTAAGGAACTTAGTTTATACCCGCCCAGTACTTCTACGAGATTAGAGCCCGATGGATAAGTTTTCTAAAACTACAAAAACATTCGCGGTGTTAATACCAATTTTTTATATAAATCAATAAAGAACCCTAATATTATAGATCCATAACTGATTTCTAAAGAAATTGGCATTTCGGGGTGTTATATTGCGCAACACACGCTTGCTTCTATTGTTTATTATTAAGATCATGGCCGCTCTTAGCGATGTCTACGTTCCAGTATAATCTAAATAAGTTGTATTTTTCATTGTTTAACCGACCGTATTAAATGTAGTCACAGTCAAGCATGAATGCTCTTCAAACATATCAAAAACATGCTACAGCCTTGTTATTTTTTTTATGCTTTAATTTATATCTTTAAACAGTGGATATTGTAAGCCGTAACAAACTACTAAATTTTCTGTGCTAATGGGAAATTTCAAGCTTACCTGTCAGCCACAGTGAAGCGTGGTCTAATTTAGCTAATCAAAAACTTCTTATATATATATATATAGTAAAACTTTGATAGATTAAAAAAATTGTAGTTCAAATTACAATAGTAGCTAACTATTTGGAAGCAGTGGAACTGCAAATATAGTTAAAATACTTAAAATTTTAGGTAGTCAAATTTCCAGTATTCCGGTTCCCTTACTTGTGCAACAAAATACAGCAACAATAAATGTTTTACTCTTTTATTATGTGACAATGTGGTATTTCCATCCATCCACCAAACTTGCAAAATTACAAGGCACTTATTGCCTTCAGCTGGACACTTGCAGTTGTACAGTATACTACCCCATAAAAGTTTTTACATGTGATAAATAAGATTGTCCATAACAGTATTGTTTGATTTATTTACCTTTGCTAGTTATACATTGGTAAAAATATTAATGCTATGAAACATTTGACTTAGCATTTTGGTTCATAATAACAAAATCACACAGTGGTTGTTTTTGTATCTACTGCAAAATTCTTACATTATCAAGCTATGTGGTTCATAAGGAATCAATCATTCAATGAATTCCATACAGTTGTGAGAATATATCAATTATGATGCAAAGCTTAATGAAAACTGGTAGTACTTTTTATCTTATGATTCTAAGAAATAAAAGGTTTACTAAAATATTTTACACTTGATGTTAGATTAAGACAAATAATATTTCTTTCAAATTAAATATGTGATTATATTTTCAATATTATTTTATAAATTTTATGCCTTCAATTAAGTATCAATTGAATACCCAAGTGTTGACATTTAACCACTTACCTGAAATGATATCAGTAAGTCTAGCTCTAATCATACAAAAAGCAAGTTTGACTTTGAAGGCCACAATAATTTAAGTAGAGATAAATAAATGGGTGATACCCTCTAAGTGGGTAATTAGGAGCCATTTTTAAAGTGAAATATTATAAGATATAATCCACCCAATCCACTGCATTATACAATAGTCTTAAAGTAAATAGTTTATATAATCTGATAAATACAAAAGTATAATAAATGCATAATAGAAACAATTAGATTGGCAGAACACAGTAGATGGTGCCAAGATGACAAATTTTAAAATATATATAAATTTAAATATATGTGAAAGTGTAATTATAATTTAGCAAAGTAAGAAGTAGATTGGGTTATTGAGACATTATTTCAGAAGAACTAAAAAGTGCTTCCCTCTGGGGGCTGAGAAAGCTTCATATTTTCTTTAAGAGTCATGAGACGTCTCAGTTCTTGCAACATAGTCTTGATAGTATAATCACGCTGCCATCTTGCAAGAATTGGAACCTGCCTATTATCCACCTGTAAAAGTACCAGTTTTAATCTTACCTTTATAGGAATTATTATCAAATGGATATTGGAAGTAACCTTTTGATGATAAATCTTTTAATGAATTTGAAATAACAAGATAAGTTGGGTTATACAAAAAAAAAAACCAACAGTATAATACTTACAAGTCCAGTCTGGCTGTTTACACAATTCATATTAATTCTAGATATAAATCTAGCAGTAGGAGGCTCATCTGGATATCTGGTACCACATTCAATTTTTAGAGAGTACATCCTATTTTCATATGGAGTCTAAAATGTAATATGAAAAACATTGTCATTTTTAACAGTTATTGAATAGTAAATAAATTAAAACCACTATTTGGACTTAATGAAAACAAAAGCCTACTCTTCAAGATATATATGTAGAAAAGATCAATAATAAAGTATTTTCATCATAATCTAATTTACATGACAATTACATTCTGATGTTCTGATCTAGCTGAGAAAGTTAAATATAGACTATGGTAAGTGACTTTCCAGTTTTAAACAGAAAGTAGTGGATTTATCATAACCAGCAGGAGATTTGTCAAAGAAATAATAATTTATTACCCTAGGAGGACCAATTATCATGCCAGTCCAATGAGTCAGGGTCATATCATCGTCATTTTCGAGACCCCAAGATATTGTACCGTCACCTACTCCCTTCTGACCTTGCTCAAGTTCTTCTAGAAGACGAAAATTTCTTGGAACGACTGGGAAGATAAACGACATTTTAAATGAATAAATTACAAATAAATATTTAAATAGCAAAATCATTCTAGAAGCCATGAAGAATTACAGCATATGCATAAAATAAAAATCTTACCAACGCCTGATGACGGATTCGCCATGATCACAATTTCACCGGCGCTTACTACCTACCCAGAAATTAACTTAGACAGGACTCTAATTTCTAACTAAAATGTAAATATTTATCATGAGATCGTTAAATTATTTAAAGGTATTTATAACGACGTTAAATATTTTCATTTAGTCTTTAAAAGTGGTTCACTCAAATTACTCAAAGTTGACTCAAAGAGTAGGTTAGCTATTTTTTACGCTGACTTTGACAAATGTCATCCGCCAAAGAGAATACTCATTATAGTGTTCTACGTCACTCGATGCTTATTTTTCACTTATCTTAATACTTGAAATGTGAGAGTCTGACACCATTTTACCAGTTTAACAACATGCAACGCATATAATATTAAAATAATATTATTGGGATAAGAGACGTGTGTAAAATAAAGATCTAACAAATTACAGTTTTGTATTGAAAGAAATAAGAAATTATAATGTTTTTTTCTGTTTTAACTTTATTTAAGAATTTAATTGTTAAATCACATACGCTGGTATGTTTTGTAGTAGGTTTTAATTTTTAAGACTGCGGTTTATTTGAAATATTGTGTATTTATCTGTATTCAAGAAGTATGTATACCAAATTTATAATCTATATGACTCTATGGTTTTTACCACCGCGTTTAGTTGGATTGTGTGCGTTTTCTTTTTTCGTCCTGTGAAGTCACTTATTTAAAAGTAAAACACATGGTTTATAATAAATACCAATAAATATCTATTTTAATGCTGTGGTAGTGATTGATTAACTTTTCTATCATGTGTAACATTAAATTTTGATAAATATTGTGACGTGATAGTGCAGTTTTGGAGGTAAAATGCCCGCTTCAATTTGTGACCCAGTATCAAGCGCATTGCGATTATCTCTTTCGGCAGATGACTCTCAAGGCACGTCGTTGCTAGATAGCAGACTGTATTCTTCAGCAAAAAGTGTTCACTTAACAAAAATAGACTTCGAAGAGTCAGGCGATTATCAAAGCAATGTTCTTGATGGTTTGAAATCTAAGTACGTGGTTATTCGACCTAAAAAGCCAGTTCTCGAGAACAAACTATTTAAAAAAGACGTGAATTCGGGTAACCAATCGACAGGTAATAATAACAGTAATACAACTATAATAACAAATAACTTTATGACCTTTTTGAAATTTATATGAGAGGTTATCTTTTATTATGTCAATATTTACATGTAACTAACATGTAATTTCTATGAATTATACAGTGTGCAAACCATAAGCTTAATAGTGGGAATAAATAGAAAAAAGTGAACAAGTTATATTGGGAGTTTTATTATGATGCACTTATTATATTATTATAAAAAATTGCTGTATTATAAAAAAAGTACTAATTTTGTAGAATCTTGAGTGATGAACAACTGAATATATCTGATACTGAGTTTATGGTTTTTATAGATGGAATAAAAAATGGAGATGATGGTTTGCCAAAGCCCAAGAGAATTTTCTTTCCCCTTGAAAAAGTACAGTTGGGATTCCAAAGTTCTTGGACTGCCGGAGCTGGCATGCAGAATGTTGGCAATACGTGTTATCTTAACTCAACATTGCAAGCTCTATTCCATGTACCTGCATTTGCAAATTGGTTGGTGTCAGAAGTTATACATTCAGAGAAATGTAATCAACAAGGTAATTATAAAAGTCTATTTAGTTTGTCTCTTTGATTGTTCTCTTAACAATTTATAAAAGGTTTTTTTTTCTGGTATAATGACTTATTTAGTATGATTACTCACAAACTATGAAACAATTTAATTTATACACATATTAAATTTAAACCTGCCGACATATACTAGTGAACTTTTGCTTAGAGGCTGGTTAATGTTAGTAAAACTTGTGCCAATGCTTTTTCATTTCAAAAATATTTTGTAAACCTAATTAACCTATTTTGATAGTATTTTGTAAACCCAAAAATTTTAAATAAGAATCCAGATTACAGAGTGACAAAAACTCATTCAAATCGGCAAAAATGATGGCTTTAGACCACAATATCATTGGGCTAAAATTTATGTCAAATTTTCATTCTGCTTTTCTGTTAAATTAGCTTTGTTCCAGAGCAAACACAATGATAATTGTGTCAATTATTTCTTTAGACCCTACATTTGTAAAAACATGACTGTATGAGAATGTTTCAGAAGCATGTGTAATTTGTGGGATGCGTGCTACATTGATGGCAACTCAAAAGAGTGGTGGTGCACCTATTAAACCGTGGCAAGTGTATTCCAAGTTAAGGTTGATTTGTAGACATTTAACACCTGGTCGACAAGAAGATGCCCATGAATTTCTTAGGTAACATTATTATTAATTTTTTATATTTGAAACAAAATAGTAAATTATCTAACAATTGAAACAAACTTGTTAGTAGGTTATGTGTATTTACTTATATTTATATACTTTGTGGGTTATTGTGTTTCTAGAGTTGTTTTGCTCTTTTTTCTAATTGTCTCTTATAAATAATTTATTGTGAATAATGTTTTACAAATTTTAATTTTTCAGATATCTTGTTGAAGCCATGGAAAAATGCTACTTGTCCAGGTTTATAAATGCTGACAAACTGGATCAGTACAGTAAAGAAACAACACCTCTAAATCAGATTCTAGGAGGCTATCTAAGGTCTACTGTTCGGTGTCTTGCCTGCCATCATTTGTCCACCACTTATCAACACTTTCAAGTAACTATAAATATCTACATATAAACAAGTCTATTCTGAATATGATAGTGTTATATTTCATACTAACTACTCACATAATTCTTTGAGGCACCTGTCATTGATTGTGTAACCAGGAGTGTATAATAAATTGGTTGGGATGAATAATTATTCCAAAATTTGAAATTGGGACACAGCCAAATTCGGAATAGTCTATATCTTTTTTGTGTGCTATATACTCTGGTTTAATTATAAGTGTGCAAAAAAAGTGCTGTGCACCTGAAAATTTTATAAGGTTAATTTCAATAGAAAGTTTAATTTTTAAATGACTCTCCTGTAAAAGCTCCAGCTTATTGAAGTAACATTTCTTTAAGAATGCTTGACCTGGGGAGTAAACTGATGAATGCATGATAAAAGTGTCGTAAAAAGTGAGATTGGGTGATGTGAACAGGCACTGAATATTATAAACTTACAAATTTCTAGAAAATCTTATACGTGTATACAAGGTGTTAGGGAACTGCTCCCGAAAACGAAGACAGATGATAGTACTAGAGACACCTTTGATGATGGGATGCCAGATTATCATAAATGTTTTCAACGAAGTATTGAAATAATCAGAATAGATTGTACATAACTGAATACATAAAATAATAAAGACATTGTACATAAAATAATAATGACGCAGTTGGCGCAGTGGTGCAAGTACTGACTTTGCTAACAGAGGCCCTGGGTTCGATCCCCGGTAGAACGAATTTAGGAAATTGCATTTTCTAATTTGCCTGTGTCTGGACTGATGGGAGGCTTCGGCCGAAGCTAGTTACCATGCTACCAGCAAAAGCCATACCTCTAATCAAAAAGATTTGTGCTCCGGTATGATGCTGTGTAAGGCATAAGAGGTAAATTGCCTATTCACGGATTAGCGTGCTTTAATCTTAGACTGTATTGTCACTCCCTGTTAAACTTTAGCCCCGCATAGAGTCGGGCGCCGCCTTCAGCCGCCTTGTCGCGCGTAAATAGAATACAAGGCGGCCAGCTGGTATTTTTTCATTTCATTGCTGAATTTATATTTTAGTAATGCAACATATTTTTTATGAAACTTTCGATTCATTTAGATCTACTAACATAAATAAGTAAGTAGCACCCCATTAACGTCCTACTGCTAGGCACAGGCCTCCTCGCATGAGGGTTTTTTAGAGCATAGACCCACCACGCTGTTCCACTGCAGATTGGCAGGAATAGTACACAAGTGCACTCTATTCCTTCCCTCTCATAGTCCTTTGTGACGCGAATCCGACACGACCGGAGAGTGATCAGGCGCAGGACCGACGGTTTAACGTGCTCTCCGAGGCACGGAGGTACATCACACCCCCAACTTCCCAACTTCGGGCCAATATTGAGAAAATCTTAATAGAAAACTCAATAATGATTTTTGAATTGGCCCGACCCGGGACTCGAACCCAGGACCTCATGTCTGTCGTCGAACATGCTAACCACTAGACAAATGAGGCAGTTTACTAACATGATGGAGCGTAAATATAGCAAAAACAGCAAAATAAGTTTTAAAAATATAACCTTTTTTTGTTAATCAGGATCAATTTTGTTTTGTCCCATCATCAAAGGTGTCCCTAGTACTATCATCTGTCTTCGGGAGTGGTTCCCTAACATCTGGTATAGATGATATAGATGTAAATAGTGTGTGTGTGTATATATATATACACTAGCTGAACCTGCTGCTTTGTCTGCGTGAAATGTTTTTTTTGGTAGCATTATCGTTAATTTAGGCAAATTGGTTTATAAATAAGAAACCCGCACTGCCCTGTGAGGGTGGAATCTCCTAAAATTTTCTTTTGAAAGCATCCATTATGTTAAAAATAATTTCTGACTAAGTTTTACATACCATAAAAGATATAGTCTGTAAATTTAAAGTTTGAATTTTTTTTAATGGGAAAATTTGATTTTTTTAATTAACACCACCGCAACCCGCCTTCCGGGTGGAATTTCGTTAAATCCGTTCTTACCTGACCTCTACTCTGCAAAAGGAATATTCCTACAAAATTTCAAGTCTTTATGCCTTATGGTTCCAGAGATGTCGTGATGAGTCAATAGATACCTGGTCTCTTATATGTATACATACACACACACACACACACACACACACACACATATGTTATACTTCAGTTGGTATAAACACATTCGTTTTTATTTAATTGGGCCACTATTCTTTAAAAGTAGCTGGATGTAGTCATTAGAAATATATTTAAAAGTTAAAAATAGAATTTTTATTGTTTCTAGGATTTGCTGTTGGATATAAGGAAACATTCAACATTAGATGAAGCATTAGACTCATTTTTTTCAAGAGAAAGATTAGAGGACCTTGGTTATAAGTGTGAAGCATGCAATAAGAAGGTAAAATAGGAATAATGCAACAATAATCTATTTTCCAATGAAAAACTAGACAAACACAGGCATTCACAGTTAATTAAAATTTTATCATTGTGGGGATAAATTATGTATCAACAAAGAAGTTTAGTATGACCTGTTCAATCCTAAACCTATTTTGACCGCCTTTTTAGTGTAATGGTCTAAATATTTGCTTTAGCAGAGGTTGTGACTTCTATCCCTGGTAGCAAATTTAGGATATTGTATTTTAGCCTAGGCTGTTTGGAGGCTTAGCCGTGGTTATTTACTACCTTGCCTGCAAAGGTATGCCTCCAAGCAAAATTATTGTGTTCCAATAAGATGCTGTGTAAAAATCATAAGAAGTAAATGACCACTTGCCAGGTCAGCATATTTCCATCTTGAGACCATATCTTCACTTACCATTAGGTGAAGGATTTAGAATTATACTGTAATGTAACATACTACCCAACTACATGTAGCACCACAGTGAACACCTAGTACCTTTTTAAAACTACATATTTAAAAATACATGAAGTGACGGATAGACTGTGTTGATACTTTCGTATTTTAAGAACATTTTCATTTGTTTGTAGGTGTCTGCAACTAAACAATTTTTTGTGGAGCGGCCTCCAATGGTGCTTTGCATTGCTCTTAAAAGGTTTTCTCTTGCTGGTGGAAAGCTATCAAAGCATGTGCAATTTAGAAAAAAGATTAACCTTAATAAATATATGTATAACAAAAATAATCAGCAACAGCTTGTAAGTATAGCTCATCCATACACCTATTTAAATTACAATTATCTGATTAACAGCATGTTTTTTTTAAATTTCAGTCTTATAAGCTAGTAAGTTTAGTAACACACTTAGGTCCATCACAAAATTGTGGACATTACACTGCAATTGGTCAAGCACCTAATAGCAATTACTACCAGTTTGATGACAGCTGTGTGAGACCACTCCCGCTATCTGCAGTGTTGGGCACGAATGCCTACATTATGTTCTTTGAGAAAGACAACACTTTAGAAGATCTTTCTGTTGCTACATCTTCTACTTCTAATGTTGTTTACGGTCCACAACTTCCTAACATACTCAACAGAGAAAAAAGTCCATTGAAGTTAACACTATATAAAAATGATGAGAGAAAACCCATTATATTAAACAGTAGCATATCAGACGCAACTAAGCCTGAAATAAAACCAATTATATTAAATTCTACATTGAGCAAGTCAATGGAAATGAGCAATTCAGTCTCTGAACCATGGGTTGTGAAACAAAATGGAGAAGTGGAAAAGGTGATACAAGTTCCGAAAGTACTTAATGGTATTGAAAAAATAACCAACAAAGTTGAAGATGATAAAAAGATAACATTTATAATAAAAAAGCAAGGTGTTGAAGAACTTATTAAACCTAAATTGTGTAAAGCTGATGCAGACCTTAGATTAGCAATTTGCCCAAAGGTACTACAAGAGAAATCAGCATCTACAAGTAAATTAGTTAAGCAATCAAAGTCCCCTTTAGAGAAGTTAGAAGAACAGATGAATAAGAGTGATAATTCATTAAATCATGTTCAGAAGAATGGTAATTCTGCATCTAAGTTAGTGCCATATGATTCTGAATCTAGTAGTGATGAGCGATGCGAACGCATAACTGAAGATAAAAGCAGGAAAGATGAATCAAAGGAACTGATTCGTAAAACAAAACCCAGCCGCTGTGATTCACCACAAGGTCTCATAGTCACTACAAAGGCAATGCATCATGCTTGGACTGTATCAAAGGAGAAGAGTGGTCCACTATTAAGCCCCAGCCTAAATGGCGATACTAATAAAAAGTAAGCAGTGTAAATTTTACCACATGTCTATTGATAGTTTAATGTGTGTATTTTGTTTTTTATTTTATGTTATAACCAGTAACTATTTATAGTTACTGGTTATAAAGTCCCATGTTATATATATAATAATTACATAAATTGGATCACAACTGTTACCAGTACTACCAAAAAATGTTGGAACTTCATTCTACTTTCTTAACAATTTCAACACAGTAGAATCAACTTTCTGAACCATTGATAGATTTATTAGTTCACAATCTTCCTATATATGTCTATATTGTTCAAATTTTCAGTCCTTAATGTTTTTGTTTATCCACTCATGGTGAACTACATTTCACTAATATCTTTTTCAAAGCGTTTGATTTTAGAAAGTATTATTATGCCCACTTGTTATTTATAAGTTTAGTCAGTTATCAGTTTTATCAAAAGTGACAAAAAATAAAATTTTAACCTTGTAGTGCTTAATACTTTATGTTATCTATAATTATTTAAGTATGAATACCTTCAGATATTAACAATTGAAACCTACAAATATTGAACTATTAATTCATTATACACATTAATACCTTAGGATCAAAGACAAGGAAGATAGAAAAGTTGAGAACGAGGACAGCCCAAATACGAGCGTTAGCAGTATGTCGCCGTTGAGCGACCGCAGCGAAGCTGCGCCCGTCGCCGCGGAGCCCGCGCCTCCGCCCCAGCAGCCTGTTCCATCTGTCCCCCTGGAAACTGCGCGACATCTACAGGCTGTTTCCCATCGCGGATATGGAGCTCCCGTCTACACCTGGAACGGAACACATAGCTCCATGAATCGTCAGGTGACAGGGTTTAATCCCAATAAATTATTAACATTTGCAGTACTAAGTAACAAAAGATTACGCACAGAGGTACCCAAAACGCCAGTTCATTTGTATGGAAATCTGATATACGCGGCCATACAATTCGGGGACAACAAAAACTGTCGTACATTTGTCACGCTCTATCTTCAGGGTGTTGCCGCATTTAGGTTATTGAGAGAAATAACACATCACTAGCAGACTAAAACACAATGTCCCAAAAAAAGAAATGTAGATGTTGCGTATCAACTATTTGGGTGTTTTGTTATCGAAAACAATATTTTTAAACAACTTACGCTTTCCACAATAAAAAATAAAAAATAAAAAACCGGGGAAAGGATTTTTTTATAATGTTTTTATTATTTCAAAAAATATGAAGAAAACAGCTCTTCTAATACTGCTATTAAATAAAAACTCACGGATGAGAGATTTATGCTAGGCTAGGTTAATGGACCCTTTTTCATAGCCATTGTTACATCCTATCAATAAGTAAAAAAAGAAAAAGAAAGAATACTTTATTCAGAGCTCTGTGGGTTAAATACACTTAAAACAATAAACAATAAAAATAGTAACTGCACAACTTTGTTTAATGGCCGTGCAAACCCCACATAGCCTCGAAAAGGCAAAACAGCTCGGCTTGTGCCATGTGTCACAAATATGACGCATGGCGCCGATTTTCAGCTGCAGCCTCATCAACCCGTCCCGGACAAAGTATCATACTCTTTATTAATTTTTTATAATATGAATACAAAGCCTTAATATAAAATCTTAACTACTATCACAAAAACAAAACAAAAATAGAATAGACATACAATATAAAAAAAAAATTTAAAAAGAGTGTTTTTATATATATTAGACCTTATCGTTAATAATTATATGTTGAAATTAAATTAAATCCGCGGATATCAGAGACCATTATTTTGTAATAACTTACATATAATACTTTATAATTAAGAAAAAAAGTGTATTTACTTTATAACTTTAGCTATATTAACAATTGATATATTATTCTAATCTTTCAAAATTTTAGTAAGTGTGTAATTGTAAATTTAATAAATGTTGTTTATATTTAACTTTCAAACTATTAATTGTCATGAGCTTTCGAAATGGTGGCGGGAGGTTATTCCAACACTTAGTTGCGTTATACTTAAAGCTCCCACGAAAAGAAGCCGTACCATACCTAGGAAAATTTAACATAAACGTGTGATGCCTTGTTGCATAGGCTGTATTATCGCGGTGAGCCCATCGCAGTTTATTGTATAAATAAAGTGGAATTTTATATTTTATAACACCGAACAATAATGTGGCAAAACGAAGTTGGCGTCGATAATCCATCTTTAAACATCTATTTCGGTTAAAAAATGGAGTTACATGGGAAGTATACACTATTTTTAAAGTGCACATTCAAATATCGTTCGTTTTATGCATGTTTAAGGTCAAATTGTTTAAACTGATTTTAAGAGTTCTGAACAATTATGATCTGAAATATTTTCTTATATATATCAGTTGTACTCTGTGTTACCAGCGGAGTTGTTGGAGCAATTCGGTGACATAAAATTGTATTTTGTCTCAAGAAAAAATCTAACATACTGATCCCAAAGGATAAAATATCTAATTATATCTATCGCTTGACGCGGCTGATATTAAAAATCGTACATGAAAGATTTTTCAAATTTTAAAGATTTATTGAAATGAAATTCTTTTTATAGGTGTTTGAGGAGAGGCGAGATGAACGTAAACGAGGCCTCGAAGCCACGGATGACATGGACCGGGGACGCATTAAGAAAATTAAAAAGTTCCACCATTATAATCGTTTCAACAACAATAGGAACGCGTATAATCCATTTCAGGTGACTTACATTCCCTTTTTTTTATTAGCTTCACTAAGCTCATATAGGAAAGATACCTGCCAAAAAAAGATTCTTAATAATAATGCTCCACTAATAATTAGTATTTTCACATATCCACTGTCTGTATACACTGTCAGTTTTCATTTTTTCCATTTGTTAATTATATCATCCCAGAGCATTTATTCATATCATGTAGCTATTAAAATCATGCTTAAAAACATGTCGTTAGTACAAAAGGTGGTGCAGTAATTAATAATTTATCTTTGAAACACTGTCTTATATTTAACTTTTTATACTCAAGGGTTGTCGATATGTATAGGATTTTATTGTATACCAAAATTAAACTAGTAACGTTTGAGAGGGTTAAAATCCACTTAAACGATTGAATAAAAAGTAAACTTTGACAAATTAACTGTATTTTGTATCAAGGAAGTATAGCCAAAAAATATAGGTTATTTCAATCAAAGGAAGGAAATTATGAAGGAATGAAACTACACTTAATTATTTTTATATGTTGTAGTAGTGATTGTATTTACTGTTGAATCAGCATGTATAGGTTCACTTTTACACTCTAATTTGAATTTGGTATAAAAAACCCAGAGTACCCCCCGCCTACATTTATCAGTCGAAATAGACGCCTAAGGGCACAATGACGTTACTTTTTCGATTGCAGGATAAGCAGAATAAACTTCATTGGGGTGGCAACTTTAAATATCGTGGCGATCGGCGTGCGAACAATCACTTCAACAAACATCATAACAATAAATACAAGAGATTTAACAGGTAGGAACCCAAATATCCTCTGTAACTGAAGTCTCGTGCTGTTCATTTTATATTATATGTTGTGTTATTTTTTTTGTTTATTGATCTAGTGGTTAGAATGTTCGTACACAGACATGAGGCCCTGGGTTCGAGTCCCGGGTTGGGCCAATTCAAATATTAATAGCCTAGCAGTGGGATGTTAATATGCTGTTACTTTGTTTATTTATTGTGTAATTATTTTTCTCGCATTTCTATTGAATAAAGTCACAAAAGCGTATATTTTATATTAGCTTTTATGGGCAGTCCAAGCGGATAATTAAAAAATTTTTCAAAATAATTTACATTCATTATATTGAGGCTCGTTATTTTAAGGTTACTCTGTAAATCATTCAAGGGCGTATAAACACGCCAAATACACAGAGACGAACATTAATACATAGAGAAAAAGAATTATAAAAAGATTGATATGTATTATTTAAATTGTATATCATTTATCTTTATTTATTACATAAACTACTAGACTATGGACAAAAAATTACATGTGAAATGTGCCAACGGGAGTAACGCTTAGAAGGCTGTTGCTATATCATAAAATAACTTAAAAACTATGTACGGTATCTTTTTTTATATGTTATTAAATATTAGCTTTGTATTAGCCGTGCATTATAAATGGTAACAGATAAAAAAATATTCATTTACTCGTGTACTTACCTGTAGTACATAGAAATGACGATATAGCGTTCAATGTTATTTTATGATATAGCAAGTCTTCTAAGCGTTATTCACGTTGGTTCATTTCACTATTTAATTTTTTCTATCAGTTTCTTTCTAATTTCTGAGTATTTAGGTCTTATACAAGATGCAAGTAATTTTTGTTATGTTACAGGTACAGCAACGGGCACCACTACCCGAGGCACCATTGACCCTGGCCGGTCAACACCAGCTTAACGGTGTATATAGATAATGAACTTTACAATAGGATAACACTGTAAGCTAAAAATAGTTAAGGTGGTTAACATTGGTAAATAAAGTTAGTGGAGAAATATTTTACGCAAAATCCACTATAGCCATAATGTCCGTATAAATTGTTATAATAAAATATAAAGCGAAAGCGATTGTTCATTGTATTACGCGTTGTCAATGTTGGACTTTTACATATACTATATCTATAATATGCAGTAACAGTTAATGTATCGGACGCTATTTGTTACATATTTTAATTGTAGCTACACAAATATTCATTGTTACAGTGTAATAAACAATTTTTTTTTATATTTTATGTCCATTATAGACTTAGAAATCACATAACCGATGTGGACCATAATGGACTCGATTATGGTTTTAAAACACTAACACATTTTTAACTCTTCACGAGACCTTGAAAACTATTTCAGATTGACTTTAAGTTTAACCAAGTTTTTACTAAGTACCAATTTCCCCATCGGATATTACACGGGTGATACCGCGGGCCACAGTTAGTATCAATTAATTTGATTTTTCAAAGTATATAACATATTTAATAGCATATTTGAAAGAGTTAAAAATTTGTGTTTTCTTATAGTTTACACAGTCTTACCGTAATCTTATAGTGCAATTTGGATGATACTAGTGTGATAGTGTATTGTATTAATAGTGAAATTATTAATATACCATACTTGATATTGTTATATAAATAATCCTGCTTTTTATGAAGAAAAACAACGAGATACTCCTATTTTTAAAAGAATACAAAAAGCAAAATTTAGTTATAAACAATTTTTATATAAAGCAAAACAGAACTACAGTGGTGGTTTTATTTTGCTTTATCAAGAATATTTTACAGTTCTCTTAGTTACTTTTTTGGCTTCTATTTTTGTATATTTGTTTTCTGTGTAGCCTCAATTAAAACATGATTATAATTAGACTGAATAACAATTAACTTTTAATTAGGTGTTTAATACAGTTCTTAGGAAATATTACTAATCATCCTTTACACTTACTTAGGTCTTATAGCCCTGCAATATTTATTTCGAGGTTTTTTTTGGAACGAAGTTGTCGTATTGCCCGTTTTTTTGGAAAGAAGATGTGAATTCGCCTGTTGTTTTTGAAACGAAGTTTTGGTTTGGCTCGTTTCTTTTGGAACAAAGTTAGGTTTCAACATTTTTTTTTGGAACTAATTTGTGATACTGAACTAATAGTGTGTTTTTTTACTAACATCCTAGATATTCATTTGTCTAGATTCCTGAATCGTTTATTTTGATTCATTCATGATTCATTTTTATTTTAAATTGAAATCTTTTCCTTCTAAAAGTGCTTCTTCTATATTTAAAATATTCATGAGCGAAGATTAAAATATTATCCTATTGTGATAAATGTTAAAATTATAATGAAATAAAAGTTGATATTGTTGATCTTAATAACATTTTATGATCGGTTGTGCTACATAAAACGTATTTTATATATAGAGCCACTTTCAACTTGTCTTAAGAGCCTACCAGAACTTCTTTCACATACGTTATTAATACCTCACGAGTTTTTATCTGGCGATGATGAAAACTTTATTCGACTATTTTATAACATAAAGATCGAAGATATCTTTTATATTGACGCTGGAAATCAAACACGCGGTGCTTGTCCAAAATCGTTCCTCAAAACAGAAAATCTTTTCATAAAAACCAAAAATAAAAATATGACTTTGTAATTATCGACTAGAGTAATCATTTTTAGACATTCTATTTGTAATTCTAGTTGTAGTTGTTTTGTTAAAACATGTTTATTTTACGGGTTATTACGTGTTTGCTTTCCAGCGTTGATATGTTGGTGAGGTGATCTTTGTTTGCATTTTACAAGGATATGACTATGTGGTATTGATGTGAACCAAATGAAACCTGATTAAAAGCATTTAGTCTGGTAAAACATTTAGTGGTATACAAGGAGTCTCGAAAGGGTTAACTGATAGCGAAATAACAATTTGTTATTGTATATGTTATTATGCAATACACTTTGGTGTTGTATATTAATCTAATTAAAGATTTATGATAATTATTGTGTTTACCAGTGTCGTGGTATATTTACATCATAATCACATAAAAAAGTTTGGTGACGTTAACAAAAATAAACAAAACTCCTATATAAAGTTCACAAAACGATCTAAGTAATAAACTACACAATGATCGCGAATATTTTTTTTATTACTAGTTATGTTCCGAGTTCCTAACTTAATATTCATTTTCGAAAGTCCTAAACAGTCCACATGTTACTACGACTCTGGTCTTGTCTGAATTGAGTTCCTGTTTTGAATTTTATATTGCATTTAAAGAATTTTTTGTAATTCAATACGTTCAGAGCTGTATTATTATGTAAATATTTTATTTTACCATTTACCAGACTGTTCTGTTCTGACTCATTTTAAAGTAAACTACTAACATTTTATAATATTTAGATTAACTTGAATTTAAAAGTTATTTGCAATTTTCATATTTGTAAGAAAGGCGTAAAGTTGTTAATCCAGTTATACTTTGCGAAGGTTTTTTGACTTCTACAATCTATCAACTATGAAATGAAACCCTCTTATTTTGTGTAAAATCTACAAGTGATGAAATAATAATATCAAGAAATTAATTATTACAATTATATCATTTCCATTAATAAAAAAATACAAACATTTCCACTCGTTTAAATACTCTAAGAGGAATTTATTGACAAGAATTAGTGAAGCTTTCGATTGTCATTTTTAACTAGAAATGCTTACCTTACGAGAAAATAGTATTAATTTCTTTCAATATATATTAAGATAAGGTTTTCGTTTTAGAGCACAAAGTGTAATGTTTTTTTTATATTTCAAAATATTTTTGGTTGTTATTTTACGGAATAAACTAATTAAGTTTAATACATTTCGTAGATTATTACTTTGAGTTTTGAAATATAGTATTCTTATTTTCTTCCGTATGTATTTAGTAAGTTCGGTACCCTTACCCGTTCGCATGCAATTGATCATTTCGTAGTCATTCATAAGGTCAAGTAACACTATTTTACCAATAATTAAAGTATGGTTTTTTTTCGGCTGAGAGTAGTTTATGGGCTGTTTATTGAAGTAAAACTTCTTACGTTCGCTTGACTTGGAGAGTATGCTAGTGAATGCGTGACGAGAGCATTGCGAAAAATATGATCGGGCGAGGTGAACGGACGGCGAATATAACAATTTTCAATATTTGTAGAAAATTAACATATATTTACATATAATGTTTTACTTCAGTTACTGTCTTAAAGCATACTCGTTTTCTTTTCTACTGGTATTTGTGTATGGGTTCTAACCATTTTAACTTTGTAAATATATCGAATGTTCGTTGCAAGTAATAATCTTGTAAATATAGACCCGGGCTTCTTAGTAATTGTGTAAAATAATAAGCATTCGATTAATTTGTTTCCTTAAACACAGTACGTTAAAGTGAAAATAATTCGTTTGTTTCAAATACTTATGAAAGTCCAATAGTTTAGGTATTAATTATGTAATATAGTGGTTAAAAGTGGTAGTTATTCTCATATAAATCAATAGAAACATGTCTCATAACTTGTTTTTATCGATTTACTATAAAAAATGGACCTCTGTTTATAGATGTGTAGTCAATTGGAAATTACTAAGTAATTGTACAATAGTATCAGATTTTTTTTTATTTTGCAGCTTTTCTAAGCTTTTTAATTTCACGTATACTCTATTCAATGAAAAAAAGATATTTTTTCTTGGGTAAATTTAGTATATTATTTATAAATTGTTAATATGAATGAAAAAAAGCGCGAAGTTTCCAATAGTTAAGTTAAACAAAAATACGCCTTGATTATGTATTATATTGTAACGGTGACATATTAGAAAATTGTGCATCATCTCGCTGATAAAAGTGAAGTAAACAAGCGATATTACAACGTGATGTGTTTTATTTTTAACGGCGTAAACCTTCATGTTCCGCTGCAATGCTGTGTAGAAATCTTATTACCTCTTACCACCTCGCACTGTTATACGAGCAATTTTTTACAAAACATTGTAGTTTGTTTCTACATATACAGTAACTGATCCGTGCAACTGTCTGCGTACTAGTATTGGGCGATACATGTACATGATATGTCCGATATTATCGAATCATCTCGTATGGAATGCAATATCGATATATTTCATCGGATATACCAAATATCGTGTCACATTCGATTTTTTTTATATCTACTTATTCCTTTTCTATATCTACTTAGTTAAGTGCCACTTAACTAAAGTGGCGAGCTCAGTTCCATCTGAACGACTATTCTCAAAAGCCGGACAGGTTCTTACATAGCAGTGAAGCAGATTGCATGCCAAAAGGGTAAATATTTTTTTTTTTGCAGGGTTTAGAGAAAAAGTACTGGGATTTATAAATCTTTCATATTAGTATGATAAACAAGGAAAACCTGCTATTCTTTTCACGCAGACGCTAAACATTCTTTTTCGTAAAAATAAACTTGATTTGTTTCTCCTCTCTTAAGTGTTTTTACTCATAACAGACATGATTCCAATTTAATTAGTTAAGTACAATTAATTAAGATTTTGTCAAAACATCGATATATATGGTTGATATATCTATATTTTCACCATATCGATATAACACTACGATGTATTATATCGAAAAAAATAGATACTTTTTATGCTACTGCGTACACTTAAACGTGGGACTTAAATTTTGGCGACGTAATATACGAGGTGTGTTCAAAAAGTATCGCGAATTTTGAATTTTCGCGGG
>JACTOM010000929.1:16151238-16172293 GCA_015832385.1 Elymnias hypermnestra
AAAAAAAATGATTTTTTGAAGTGCTTCGAAGATTGGAAAAACCGTTGGCACAAGTGTATAATATCTCATGGGGATTACTTTAAAGGGGACAAAATATATATTCATGAATAAATAAATAATTTTTGAAAAAAAAATTCGCGATACTTTTTGAACACACAGCGTATATCTTACACTAAAATATTCTTAAGGGCGGTTTTGACTCTAAATTAAATTTACACCTTATGTAATGTATGAAATTGGATAAGGATTAATACTGTATTATATAATATAGCTTAGTAAATAACATATTTCTTGTAATATGTAAAATAAAAAAATGATTACTGTGAGTAAATTTTTTAAAGATAAAATATACCATCTCTTATCATTCAACCACGTTCGAACTTTCATCGAAAATGGTGAATGAGATTAATGAAGACCATTCCTAAATGGAGAACATTTTTTGGCTTGCATATAAATCCATTAGAGTCGCAGGTCATTATGATTGGAAACACAAAATGATTGCGAAGGTTGATGAGTAGCAACTCTTACTCACTTTACCATAACGTAATACCTTACTGCGCCATCACTAAAGATTTAGATTTACATGTGGATCAAACATTGTAATGGGCGCCACATACCAAGCAAGAGGTATTTCGCCTCTTACCAGATTAGCGCGCTTCCATCTTGGACTGTATCATCATTGACCATCAGGCGTGATCACAGTCAAGCGCTAACTAACCTGTCAGCAATAAAAAATATTAAGTAATAAAGTCCAATTCAAAATATCTTTATTCAAGTAAGGCTTGCTTGAACAAAGATATTTACAGCACTTTTGAATCGTCAAATATATAAATAATTGAATAAAGATATTTTGACTTTGATTTTTTGCTTAAGTTTCTAACATTACCCCCTTTTCCCCTATATTCTTTCCGTCAGTAGCTCGAGTGGCTATACGACGAGGGGATATGCTTATAATTTCTCCTCTGTACTCTGTACTCTTCCTAACACTCCGTCACAGCTTTAATATACTTTTGTAAAAAGTTATGTATTTGTGAATTTTGTAGTTAGTCGATAGTTAGACAGTCTGCAATAAAGATTCCGGCGCGGGGGGAGGGGCCAGAAGAATTGTGTACACATAACAAAGATAATAATAATAAGCCTTTATTCACTATTGCGCGTACAAATGTCAAGTTATAAAATGTTTCCAGTACAATTGATAATATAATTTAAAAAATAATAATCTTAGAAATAATGTCTTTTTTGTCAGTTTTCTTTTAATTTTTAATATATATTGTTAAGTTTTAATGTCAATAATTATATTCTTAATGTATTTAGTCAAGTAGTCATTTATATTTAGTCAAATTAGCCTGGCGTAAAAGTCGCCTCTTCGGCCTCCCCCAAATTCTTCCAGTTTTTTCTATCTCTGGCTTGGTGCATCCAGTCTGGACCTACTCTTTCCCTAAAGATGGATTCCCTCTCCATCTTTTTATTGTCTCTGGGACTCCATTCTGTTACCTTCTCAGTCCATCTTGTGTCAATTAGTCTGCATACATGTCCTGCACATTTCCATATTAATGCTCTGATAATTTTTATTATGTTTTTAATTTTATTATTATTTTTATAGTATTATTTTGTTATTTATTCTGTCCTTGAGTTTTAATCCTAACATGCTTAGCTAGAATTAATTTATATACATGGAAGACAAATCTATACCCAAATAAAAGGATATTACAGTATCTAAAGAAAAACATTGTATTTTTTGGGTTGCACTCGAAAATTCGGTTCGCTCATCGAAGAATCTAACATTGAAAATCATGGCCCATAAAACCACACTATGAGCATTCCTTTACTGTGCAGGCGACAAAACTATGGAATGCAAAATCATTGTTTTGTGTTAAGTAGACATGATTTGTATAAAAGTTTGTAAGAGTAGCTTCTTTTTTGCATTGAGCAAATAAAACCGACTTCAAATGAGACGACGCGTACCTATTGTAGGAACGTCTTAATTGCAACTTTAACCTTTTTTTTTACAAATAATTGTAGATAAAAATCTTATCTTAATCGATTTAAGGTACATTTTAAAATATGCTGTAACGGGCCTGTAGATAAGGTGACTTTCAAGTACGCTAATGTCAGTAGAATGCTTAAAAAATGTTTAGGAATAACGTATCATGTCGATATGTCACGTGATCACACGAACAAATTGTTTAGTTCTAATTGTTGGACGTAGCGTTATCGTAGTTAGAATGGCATAACTAGGGGGCCACATCCTACTTCATTTTCTATTATGTATACATTAACCATAGATTCCTTTGAGTAGGGAAATAAAAAAAAGTACAATTTAGAATAATCACATATTTAATGATTAATATGAATTGAAATTTCAACACTTATTGTTATGCGAACATCTTTAAGAAGTCCTTAAAGCTTACTGGTACATACAATCACGAAAAAAAGTATAACTAAACGCAAGTTTTAATAAACACACACAGGCCTCCTTACTCATATGAGAGAGCAATTATGGGCAACCTTTTCTTATAGAAGCCACAAATGTTATGAGGATATCGGTGCAAGCCCCTAATGATGTAAGGATATTGGAGAGGGCCACATTTAAGAAAAAAACGCATTGTTTTAGATAATATTATTTTAATTTACTGTTATTTGTATGCCTGCGCGTCGCATCGAAGTAGATTACGGGCCGCTTGTTGCCGACTCTAGTTACACAGATCCCAGAAAACTCCCTGCATATATGCAGCTTTCCTCGGGATATTTTCCTTCAGCGAAAAGCACAAGGATACATTGGTGAAACAATCAAGCACGTAAGCTTAATTTTTATAAAGAGAAACTTAACGGCGACTGCCCAGGACTCAAACCCGCGATTCCTCTAGACGAGAATCTACGCGTCTTAGCACAATGCCATCATGGCTTTAGAGCAGCTTACTAACTTTAAAAATTAAAACCTTAGAATTAGATAACCTAGTATTATCACAAATACATATATAATTAAAAGAAATTTGAATTTTCAAATGAACTTTTATATATGGCTATTTACACGGAAGATTTTGATTGCGCTGACGCAATTGTGCGAGTGCTCGCTTCCCTAACAGACGTTCTACTGGGTCTGATTTAGAGCATTTCCTAATTTGTCTATATCTACTCTGGTGGGAGGTTTCGTCTGTGGCTAGTTACCAAGATACCAGCAAAGACGTGCCGTGAAACAAAAAAGTTGCATACCGGTACATTGCTGTGTAATTAAAATAACCTGTCAGCAATTAAAAAATTGGTTGAAAAGTCTGTGTACAGACGATAGTTTTACGTGCTAACATTATAAGAAAGCATTGATGATATTTTTTTTTAAGCTATAGCTTAAAATAATTAAATAGATTATAATCTAGCTACGCACGATAGATGCATCAAAAGCCGAACGCTTAGGCTGATCGCGCCTCTCTATCACTTGTTCCGTGCTCTCATTTGCACGCTCGGCTCAGACGTAACGTGGCTTAATTCATGTCAAGTCATTTTTCGTGCGTGCAGCCGGCGTTCATCGATTTATAAGAAGTTATCACGTTTAAAAAACTACTACTGTTTCTACGCTGTTTTGTAGGTAAGTAACCAGACCACGTCATGAACCCGGGTTAAGCCGTAACAAATTTGACATTGCAATTTTATGCTGAAAGATTAGTACTTGACTGTTATCTCGTCTGATGTAGAGAGGTAATTTACCCCTTATAGTTCCTACACAGCATCGTACAAGTATGGTGATTGAAGTCTCCCGCCAGCCCAGATTCAAAATACAATGAAAATCGAACCCCGACCCCTTTTACGCCTTGTGAGTATTCACATTAAACAAGTGACGTTGTTTCAAAATTTATACCATCTGTATAAACATTTTATTTCAAGCCATCGCATTATATCTATTTGCTGCCAATACATAAACTAACAAGTAATGTGTTGTTGGGGGCAATAATTTGTTTTCAAATAAAATCAAAAGCAATATGAATGAATTCTCTCACTAAATGCTTTTATATTTTCTTGTCACAAACAGACAAAGTACTTTTTTCACATGAAAACCTTCGCATATAAGGGGCTATTATTAATTACGTAATATTTTACAAGCTCATATTTTGTGGTAAGTGGGGGTTTTAAATTCATTCCTATGTAATATTTTGTAAGTAGAAATGTAGTTCCATTTCGGACGTTGAAATACTCGTCATTTCATAAAACACATTTACAGTAATTTGAAATATTATATAGTATGGTTATACGTAAGACATAATAATATATCAGCACTAGGATATAAGCAAGAGAGGGGGCGGAAGGTTTGCTAAAATTTGCTGCGGGTGGGGTATTATTACATCTTACCTAAAACTTTTTGCAACACGGCTAGTTTTATTACACGGCACGTTTTATTCTGTCTTAACAAAATCGTACCCATATACAAAGGGGTCAATTCGAAGACTGTTGTCATATACTGAAGGGGTCGTATGCAAGATGCTCTGCGAAATGAGTGAAAAACCTCTTTGTCATACATTGTTGTATGATATGCTAGGACTTAATTGATACCCGGTGTCTCCAACATTCCCAAAAGCTTCACAGTTAATGAGGACAATCTTCTTAAATGACCCCCCTTAGGGGATAAATACAGTTTAGGGGAGGTTGCTAAAATCGGGCAGAAGAATGGCAAGATATTGAAACGAGTATTTTAATAAAAGTTTGTGCTAACACCAGAATAATATGATTATATTATATCATATAGCACACTTACATGTTGTAATTTCAGTAAATGGTAATAAATGAAAATGTGACGATAATTTTTTTACAAAAACTATTTTGTATTGCGTATAGCAACATTGATTGACTATATATTGGAAGAAATATTACGCCAACCGCTCTTTGTACTACAGAACGGTTTGTGTAAAAAGTTATTCGCAATGAGAGTGCGACCTTGGAAAAACTACAAACGAAAATAGGGTTATTAAGTTATTGTCAATATTTTAAAATGGAGTAACCGAATATTATTAAAACTTCATGTAGTGAAGAAGCAGTATGAAGAGATAATTACATAATATACGCGGCGTATCACATGTTATAGAAATCTAAATGTTTGTTAAAGTATCGTTTTATGTTATATAACGTATTTTATTTGTTACTTGGTTGGGTACAAGCTTATGTAATTAAGTCCTATTGATATTTCGTAATAAACCTAACATATTTTCCACATAATATAAAACTACACGTAGGTTCATACAATACTTTATAAGGGAGGTTCCCTTTAGGTTTTACCATCATTTTAAAAGTATAATTTTAATGAGACCGATGAATTTATAAACAGTTTCACTACGTAGTCTATGGAAAAAATAACTTTTCAGTAACAAATGATCATATATTAGTTATTAGCCCAAAATTAACGTCAGAGTTATAATTATTGAAAAAAAGTAATAACCCCCATGCTTAGTTGCGAGTACCACTTAGAAGAACGCTCAGTCGCTTCATGGTAGCGCAAGGGTATGCAAGTGGTGTTCCGATGACTGTTTCAGATTTCCATATATTTAAATGAACTAGGGTCCTTTGGTAACCCCGTCTGGATCCCACGTTGCTTTTTGATACTTAGATTATACAACTTCTAATGACAAAGCAAAATGTCTTTCTTTAGCAAAATGTCTGCATCTCTATTACATATTACGCCCTTTTGCGGATATTTCATTACATAAATTATTGCTTGTTATATGCCAAATCTGCAAAGGGGCATAAATTTAGCAAACTATACAAATCGATGGGAGCTTATAGTTACTATACAGGAAATAATCAAGTTTTTCGTTTTTGAAAACTTGATTTTGGATTAATTAATTGGTTAATAATGTTATCGGATATACGCGTGTTTGAAGCCTGGCAGTATTTGCTGGGAAGTAGTCGATATAAATTCCTTTCCTGTGCGTCTTCGATTAAGGTCTGCCATAGATTATTTTTCTGAAACAAAAAAAAATTAAAATGACACGATACAATAAAATCTCATACAATTGTTATCCACGTTGCATACGTTACGTCTAATTTTCTGGGGGTAAACAAAATATGTTTTGTAATTACTGTTACGTAGCCTGTAAAGCTAGGTCAAATAAACGCAGAGAAATTTAAACAAGTAATTAAAATAAGGAATGATGAAGATGATGAATGACGAAGAAGATGAGGATGAAGGAATAACATCTTGAGGAAACCTGCATACCTGCATTATTTTTATTTCATTACATTTACAACTAGAAATTAATTTCACAGTAGAAGGTATTTATTAGGAAAAATCTTTTTTTCGAATTTTCTGTTCAGCATATGTCCATTACATTATCAAAGTTTAAAGATTGGGCCATAGAATTTTCAATAGGCGGAATAGCCAAGTCACATAACCTGTCTTGCCCCATGTGCTTCAAGTACCTCTTGGGCTGGTACTATCTTCGGCCAGGGGCCCGTGGCATTTTGCCAGCCCCACTAGTTACGCCACTGCTCATGGCAGAAATAAAAAAACTTTATACTTATGATTCTTCTTTCGTCTGTAAATGTGTGCAGAGTGCTGTTTTTTTGATTAGTTGCATGGTTCAAAGTCAAGCTAATCTTAGAGAGGAGCCGTATGAAAATTAAAGAAAAAATATGAATCAACAAACGACTTGTGCCTCTTCGCAATTTTAATATGACATGTAATATTTTTGTCATTAATTTCTGGATTGTGGTGTGGTACTTAAGCAGTAAAGTAAAATAGACATTACGCACCTAAGTAGAAAAATAGGATATTCTCGCCCGTGAAGTTTGCAAATTGCATTGACTTTCAATCAATAATGTAACTATCGTTTGGTGATTTAAGCTGCCGTTAACTAAAGTGTTTGCATATTTACCGGGAGGAAATGTGAGTTAGGCATATGTGGGCTAAAAGTCAACTTTTTATCACACAGTAATAAAAATTTGGATTATATGATTGTTCACCGATATAACAGACAATATATCATAGAAAACTTACCACGAAGGCAAGTGGATTGAGGCAAATTAACAATGAGTGCCTTGCACGTGTCAGCATAACGTTCATGCGGCCCGGGTCTGTGAGAAATCCCGCGCCGTGACTTCGCGCCACCGACACTACCACCACGTCCCGCTCCTGCCCTTGGAAGCTGTCCACCGTGTTCACTTCCACGCGACCCTCGGACCTGACCAGTATAACACATACTCTATAACCTCGGATACTATGTTGCAAGATGAACAGCCCGCTCCACTCTAATAGCATACACACACACATTCTTGATTTTGCATGCCTTCGTGTTTATAAGATTATTTTATTTATAATATTTATTGCGCAAAAGGCAAAAGAACATAAAGCAAAAGAAGCTTTATCTACCAGCCAATCTTTCTGGTTAACGAAAAGATCGTTCTAGTTCTAATCGTTGGTTCGTAATTGCAATACACTGCTAGAAATAAACATTAATAAGATATAAACAGAAACGAAAAGAAATATTTAAAAAGTTATAACATACATGCAAACTAGAACTTAAAAACCAAACATTAATTTTATATTTATGAAAACGTTTCGCATATTTATTTCTGAATACTATTTTGTTATTTTATTTATATTCATCAAATAGGATGCTATGTATTTAGACCGTAAGTGGTGATGATTGATGTGATGGAATGTGATGAATGTCCTGTTTTGATATCATTACATTAACATAAGCCAGTGTGCACATAATATAATATGGATTAATACTAATTCCCACGGACGAGGTTTGGTACTTGATGGAAATGATATGAAGTCATAACATATCGAAATTTCGTCATAATTATTTGTTTTATAAGAAATTTTAATTGTTATTTCTTTAAATATATTTTATTTACACGTTGTAGAATAGTTTTACGGTCTCTGACACCGACTTTGAGATTTATTCAAGTCAATTGAAAAGTATAAATAAATTTTAATTTTAAAGTGGAACCAATATAGCCTAGTTAAAAGAAGCCGCGGATTCCAATTCGGGGCAGACAGTAAAGGAAACTTACGTGCTTGCCTTTATTTTACTTTTTAAATTTTATCAATTAATAATTAAGGTAAATTAATCAAGATAATTTTTTTACAGATGAAACGCGTGATATACGTTACGAAAATGTCCAGCGTTTTTTATGCTAAGTTGTTTGAAGATTAGAAAATTTTAATGTTTACAAAAAACATGTGACATTTTAATTTGTTCTTCATTTCATAATTTAATATACTATTTTTCAAAAAATATAAAATTTTCATAAATACCCTTTTCTAAATTTTAAATTCTAAGACAAAATTTCTAATTCTGACAAAAATTTGGGATTTTCATTCGTCATTTGAGATTTCAATAAATTATTTGTATTAATTTTCGACACTTAATAATTTTATGATAATGATTCATTAAATTTCTAACATATCTCCCTTTTCCCCTCAAAGTTTAGGAAATTTTTTAGATTTGTATAAATATAAACAAAACATAAAAATTGGTTTGCCAAAGAAGTTTCACTTCTGACATGTGTACTTTGTACGCAAGCACTTTTAATCTTTGTTAATAATTGTTTATTTAATTCAATTTTGCTTTTTGGTGAAGTAAAACATAAATTTTCGTGGTTTATTAACATATTGACTATTTGAACGGGTACATATCACGATGGCGATTTTTAATTTTTAATTTTGCCGATATTTCGACCCAGTTGCATGGATCGTGGTCACGACGATACCCAGTTGCATGAATCGTGGTCACGACGATGATATGTACCCGTTCAAATAGTCAAGAAGTAAAACATGTTGAGAAAATCTGGTTATCCCAGGAGTAATTCTGGGGTATGTGTAAGCTGCCAATCGGTAGTGAAAGCAATTTCATGTGATAAAAAACCCTTGAGTGAGGAAGCCCGTATCCAGCAGTGGGATATTAATAAACTCAAATTATCTGCATTCAAGTAGACCTATTAAAAGGAAGAAAGAAAATTTTTTATTTGATCTCAACCGTATTTTTAAACAATTTGCTTATCTATTTAGCGTGATCAAATAACATAGATATTACAGCACTTTATAATTTTTTTTCCACACACTAATTCTAATGTGCGACTAATGATGGTATTAAAGAACGACTTAAAGTCTAAAGTTACGAGAGTTCCTTCCGGCCCTGTCCTCAGAAAAGCCCAAAACAAATTTAGTTAGGTTAGGTTAGTTTTATATTTTGTTTTACTGTAATTATTACAATATCATCATTAGTCTCGAATTCATATTCGAAATTCATATTCGAATTTAACTTAGAGCAATTTGTTTACTCTCACGCGTTTCTATCGTCAAAGTAATCTTTCAAATTATATGTATACAGTATGATTTTTCAATCAATTTTCTTTTAACAAAGACTGAATTTATTAAGCGACAGCTCTAGTTCCTTCTTTCTTAATTTAAGGGTAAACTTCCAGAAGTTTACCCTTAAACGAGTTGTTAATTTTATACGGCCTACTAGAATTTATAACAAGTTTATTTTTATTTCTTAAGTTGTACGGGTACATTATTTCTTTTTATTAAAAGATAGACAGATAGATATTAATAGGCTCGTCGTCGAAGTCGTCTCAACCAATGGACGTCCACTGCTGGACAAAGGTATCTCTTAGAGAATTCCACTGGGCCCGATCTTGCGCCGCTTGTAGCCAGCGGCTGCTGGTGGCCCGCCAGATGTCATCTGTCCACCTGGTGGGACGTCTGTCGACGCTGCGTTTTCCGGTGCGAGGCCGCCACTCTAGCACCTTCGGGCCCCAACGTCCATCGGTTCTGCGAACTTTTTGGCCTGTCCTTTGCCACCTCAGCTTTGCAATTAGGTAGGCTATGTCAGTGACTTTAATTCTCCTACGGATCTCCTCATTTCTGATTTGATCACGTAGAGAAACTCCGAGCATAGCCGTCTGCATTGCCCGCTGAGTGACTCTCGAGTCTTCTACCTAGGCCGATAGCCAGCGGCCATTAATAGGCTGCTACTAATTTTTCTTTATGGTTGGTAGAATACTCACGGGGGCAACAGTCCGCGTAGGATGTCTTTAAGCGCGTCGCGGTGCGCGCTGTACGGCGTGATGACGGCCAGTGACAGCTTCAACGCCCGCGTACGCTTTAAAAGCGACGTTACCAAATGCACCACACCCCACGCCTCAGTTTCGTTCGCACCCGACGTTCCTGGAAGATTTTTCAATAAACAAAACTGATTAGATATATTGGTTTAAAAGTAAATTTGCGTCGCTTAATAAGATATTTAAAATATATTAAATTTTTCATCATCACAAACGTCAGCTTGCTTCGGTCACGACAACCTTGATCACCGAATTTCGCGATATGATCGGTTTACGATCGATGTGATGATTTAACTGTTCAGGATGAGTTATCCCATATAACAGAGGTGTTACGTTGCAATGGTCACTGATTCTCAAAAACCACCATCATACGGAGATACATTAAACGACCTTTGGAAGTGAATAGAAAGCATATAAAGCGTCGTGACCATGAACCATGTAACTGGGTCAAAATATCGACAAAATAAATAATATAATATCGTGGTATATACGATTACGGTTAAAATATGATTAGATATGGCTTAAATTTTGAATACCCATCGCTGGTTCCTAATAAGAAAGTCTACAAATTTACACTTGGCAGGAGCGGTTTGAAGATAGTTTGATTAATAAAAAAATGATAATGGGATGTCTTCAATTTCATCCACTTTTTATCAATGAAACTAATTTTAAATTGTTCTTCAGAACAGTTGTTTTTGTAGATCTGACTTTCTTAATAGGGACCAGCGAAATAACTTACGGTATTATTTACTTTTTTATTTATTAAGGTACATAGACAGATTTTACGTTGATAAAAACCGTTATAAAAGAATAATCACTGCTAATATATTATTATTATAAAATATATATTTTATAGTTTCTATTTTACACAGTTGTTTTTATTAAATATCATATATATAAAGTATCATAGTACAATAAATAACTTGGCATAATGACTGTTAGTACCAGTAGTTCCTGAGGTTATCACGTTCATCCATTATTTAGATTACTAATATTAGTGTAGATAAGATTCGACAATATATAATGAACAAACGTGCTACTACCTCTTGAACTGAATATAAAGAAGAACAAGAACTGAATATACAGACAGAAGTAAAGACATCATCAAGACGAAGTTAACGGTAAAAAATGCAATGATTATTGATTAATTTTTAATGCAATTAATTAATTTTTATATTGTGTTCTACTTGTGATTACTATTGTTCATATAGTAAGTAATAATATATACAATATAAATAGTTATGATATTGTCTAAAATTGATAGTGATTTTATATTAAATAATACCAGTGATACGTTGAATATGTATTTCGTTCCCTTAGTTGACGAGGCAGACTTTACTCGAACGAGCGTAACAGCTCGGTCTTATTTAATATTCACGAAATAAAGAGCTAAATGTGACTTAAGACATTGCATACCAAACTTAAAAATGAAAAGATAGAAAGAAACTTAAACTATGTAGATTAGCGCCGAACAAAAGGAGATTTACATAATATTATTACAGTAAGTGGTGAGAATGATAAATATACTACATACATAAATATAGGAGACTTATGTATAAAGCGAATATTTACATCGTATAAAATGAAATCACTTTCGCTATCAGTTCGATTAGATATTTCAATCTAGATATCGGATTTTATTACAGTTTTCGGCAATAAATAAATTGATCCAAGAGAAAAATTTATATGTACATATAATAGTATAGGAAACCCGAAAAATTCAAAGACATGTACTGAAATATATTTCTGTGCGCATAAATCGCAAAAGCTGCTTGATTCTTATAAAATATATTTAATTAATTGTATACCTTAGGAAAGCCGATAAAGAAGTCCTCGATGTTATATACTAGTCGCTAACCCGCAGTAGCTATTTTCATCTTTTACATATTACAAAAAAATGTGTTATTTTATACGATAGAGTATTTATTAATGTCTCTCTAATTTAACATATTACATATGCTGTATATTTCATGTATATCAAAACAGCCCTTAACGGCATTTTATTAAAATATCTCAGAAGATTAGAGATTTAAAAATTGCAATCACAGCGGTTGAAGGGTCGCACGCTTTTTACCTTGTCCTCTATCGCCACTAGAGATGCCGATGACTAGGTATGGCGGTAATTCTAATCCAGTTGAAGGTGGGGGGATGGAGTGAACTAAACCGTTGTAGAAAGTCTTGTTGGGGTATTCGGCGATGGCAGCCTGCATACGGTACTGTTGGTCTAACAGCACTACGGGGTTCTCTGGCCACTCTTCCGTACAAGACAGCAGACGGTAGAACAAACTTTTGCCAAGACCATGTTTCTCCGCTCTCTAAGAAATAAAATAATTTGTACAAATACGCTTATACTACTATAAGCCGTCATACTTCTTATGTATAAATAATAATATATATCTTGTACAAATTTTTAGTATATATGATTTTTTTTTATGCACCACCCACCTAATCTCGCACATTTTCCTACACCTTAATTTTGTCTGAAAGAAATCGCTGATCACCGATAGGACCACCTTTTTATAGATTTGCTTTTTATTTCTTATATTTTTGTTAGTTTTGTATATGTACAATGTAAAAAATATAAATAAATAGAGAAGGTTTTTTTAGAACATAGACCCACCACGCTACTCCACTGTTTGACAGGCATAGTACACAGGTGTATGCGTTAACACTAGTGCATTTTCTATTCCTATACTCTCCGAGGCTATGAGATGGAGCACACCACCAACTGATCAACTTCGAGCAAATACTGAGAATTTCCTAACAGAATTAATGAACAGATGTAAAATAATTTATAAAAAAAATATATAATAGTAGTTTGAATGCAATATTCCATCATCAGCTAAGTTCAGCATACGTACCTGCGAACAGATATATCCCGGAAGCTGCTGCGGATCTCCAACGAGGGTGACACATGTCACGTCGAGTGTTAGCGGGATTAGAGTCTCGGGTTCGATTGCCTGACCCGCTTCGTCCACTATGCATAGCGCTATGCGACCTCTAAGACTGTAAAGGTGGATCTGTGTTACATATATTCTTTTTTGGTATATATGTCACTGACCCCTTAAATGATTGGATAGATTTTTTTGTGTTCACGCGGTCTTGAGAATGCTTCAGTTTAATTAGATGCGATAAATAACGGAATACTTCTTGTTTCCATGAGATCAGTAACCATACGAGTGACAATATAGGACAAAGCGATTACTAGCATTTTTACTCTTTCTTATGATCTTGGGTATGATACAGGATGTGTTCAGATAAATACATTGTTCAGTGCTATGAGCAGGGAAATATTATTTCTATTGTGGACTGCGAGTTTGAGGTCAGCCACGTAAGTAATAGCTTTTTAAAGTCCTACTGTTGGGCACTGGGCTTTTCATTCAATAGGAGAAAGGGTTTTTAAAGCACAGACCCACCAAGCTTCTCTACTGCGATTTGGCAGGCTACACATACCACAGCTTCCCTCACGATGTTTCACTTCACCAAAAAGCACAATGATGGATTGGAAAGAACTATCGAACACGTAAGTATCATTTTATAAAAAGAAACTTAGTAATGCCTGGCATGGGTTGAAATCCGCGACTTCTCTGAACGACAATCTACGCGTCCCGCCACTAGATCATCATGGCTTTACTAGCGTAGTATACAAAGGTAACTTATGTGATCATAAATTGTCGCCATTTTTGTATTGTGAGTATTGGCGTTTTCGAGGCGTACTTCGACTAAAAATTATCAATAATATCATTGTATAAAATGCAAGGTACACAGCAGGGCTGTGTTCCATTTAAAAGAGTAACCAGTACTAATTTGACTTTACCAACAATAATTGCATTAATTATAAAATGAGAGCGAGTCTGAGTTTATGCAGATGTTTAAAATATTTTTTTATATATAATTCTTAAATGCGTGTGCATGTCACTGAATTCCTTCTAAGGGACTGGACCGAATTTGTTGAAATTTTTTCAGTGTATTTAGGTGGATTCAAGAAAGCTTTAGATTGGAATTTCCATCCGATAAATAAACGAATTTACCCAATATATTCACGAGATCACGCAGAATGCGAGTGACACAGCGAAAACCTAGTATTTAATACATATAAGATAATAATTAATTTAATATCGGAATTCTAGCAATAATCTTTGGTCTTGAATAGTCCTTACCCTCTCATCTTGAAGTTATTGGTGCTGGCTAGGGTGGCCACTATAATGTCGGCGCCTTCTATTGTACGTTTCTCCGCGTGGATGAGTCGTTCTCCCGCTACGCCTCGAGCCTTCCCGGATCCGTTGCGCAGCTTGAATAGACAATAATAACAATAAATTAATATTCTAATGTTATAAAAAATATACGGCTCAGTTCGTTGTGGAGCGCGAAGGAACTCTCGTAAAATAATATTTTAAATCGTTCTTTAATATAATTTTAATTCGCTATTTCCAATTATTTTCAAAAGAACATTGAGTGACAGTATTTAACGATTCAAAAGTAGATTTACATCAGTAAAAGCCTACTTATTGTTAAATAAATAAAAAATCCATTTGATTTCAAAATAATCTTGGTATTTTTCAACCTTATATTAGAAAAAAACCATTTCGCTACGGGAAGACGGACAAATGAGAAACTTCGTTTTTGTAAAGTAAGACAGGTTATGTGTACTTTAGTAAACAACACACTGCATACAATAGAGGTAGGTGCGAAGAGAGAAATAGCGGATCGCCGAACCGAGTGGTAAGAGAGGCAACGTGGCAACGCTTCGCCACGTTTATCTCACAAGCCACTTAGATGTTTCAGATCAAACGATTAAAATGATTTTTAGGAATTTAAATATATAACGTAACAAGACCATGATAACTGCATAACTAACAGCTGTTAGGATCTTCGTGAAAAATTAACTTGACGATATGAGAAATAAAAAAATAAAATAAATAGTATCCTCTGACATACCATGGCTATTCTGCTCATCAAATTTTTAACTCTGTCTTGGCAATAAGCAATGCGGCTATTGACCCTTGCTTCCTGGGCGGCACTCTTCCACATATTTATCTTTGCCTCCAAGTGAGATATCTGAAAAAGAGTTAGGGTCGTATTATTTATTTGAAACGTTACATACTTCCCTATATATAAGTACTGATAAATTTTATGTGACATTATGAGTTAAATTATAATGATACCTACAATGGTCTTAACGAAACGTAAACATTTGGCTAGGCACCACTGTTGTCTGGTAACTAGCCACCGCCGAAAACTTCTATAGCTTAAGCTCATTTGGAGCCAGACAAATTAGAAAATGCAATGTCCTAAATATGTCTTTTGGAAATCGAATCAAGCACCTGTGATAACACTGTACCAGTCATATCTCCTGAGTACCAGTCATTTCTAAAAAGCTCAAGACTTAATTTATATAGAACTAGCTGATCCTTACAACTGCGTTTGCGTAAGACATATAAGATTATATTAAATTTGAGAGAGGGTGTTTAAGTGATGTGTCATCTATTTGGTGCGTATATAACTTTGCCACGACCCGCGCTCGTTGACAGCTGCCAACCGGGACTAAAAGTACGATCCGCTCTTGTAAATCTCTGATATCTTCCAAATATCCGTTATTATAAAGTACTGTTTGTGCAGTTTTGACCTACATGAAAAATACAACGTATGAAATGTATTTACCTGGTTCAGGAAAATTTGTAAAAGAAAAAAATGTTTACTGTGGATTACCCTTTAGAGATAAATATATACCCTCGCGGACTTTTTCACCGATTCAAATTGTACAATTCCGTAGCACTTTAATTTAATCTATTTAGTAAAGTTTAGCCAGCCTTTCAGATTTAAAATAACTGTTTTGGTTTGAATGCATTGCAGTCTAGAACAGATTTTATAGGTGTATTAAAATCCTTAGAATAGTTAAATAATCTAAGGGAACAGAAAGCGGATAAATAAATAATTTATTTATTTAGTTACCTCTTCATTGAGGCCGGGGTTGCCGTTGTCTGCCTGAGCACGTGCAGCATCTCTTTGAGCAAGGTGTTGAGAGCTGACAGGTTTAGCCCGTTCGTGCATCGACTCCAATCGTCCCACGCGAACCATACCGAACCTTTCCGCTACAGCAAAACAGATGTATTTATTAAATAGTTGTTCCCCACGGTGTCACCTGCAATTTCGTCTGTCATGTCTTTAAGGGTTATCTCAAAGTATCTGGTTTAACATCATATCTATCGGCAAATAGACCACGTAAGTCAGATAAAAGTGCTAGAAAAACTCGTAATCAATTGATTGATTAAAGACGCAAAAACATTATTTATATCGTTTTATGAATCGAGTTCTATTTTCTTATTTATCTTTATACGAAAACCCATTACAATCAGTCCTGCTGAAAATAAGAATTATTTTTGCCATTTATAATATCAATGGTTGTTCTCCTTGTTCCCAACCCCGGGGATTATAGAGAACACTATCATTAGTTTTTAAGTCAATCGCAAATATGTATAAGTTTTAATTAAATAACTTCAGTATTAGAACAGTTACTTTTTTCGTATTTTTGAATTCGTAAAAGCTTTTTTGTAAAGACTTTTTTTGGTTTTTTATTTTTTTTCTCGAAAGCGGAAATCGTTTAAAAATATTGTTTTTGATAATAAAAATATAGATCTTTAATAGGCAACATCTTCATTATTATTATTAGCACGTTTCGTTTTCGTCTGCTAGTGACATGTTATTTCTCTCACTCAGGGAAAGAGCAAGATCGCGTATTTTGCTGTCACATCATGGAATGCCACGCACGTGATGTTCCGATGACTCTGTTTCATACAAATTAATTTGGGGTCTTTTAGGATCACCGTTTGCATCACGCGTAATTTTGATTTCGAATCGTTCGATACTTAGACCGGATAGGTTAATAAAAATTCGGGTCTTACTCGTTGTAGCAAGTTCTTGCAGAGAACTTTTGGTAAGGGAAGAAGACAATGCACGGTGGAAATAAACTTTTATTTTATCGTAATAATAAAATCTCTTTGAATTATCAAAATTAAATCAAGAATATTTTTCATCAAATAATACTTACAACAATCATGAAATATAGTATTTACATACATACATAGCATCACGCCTCATTCCCATACATGCCCAAACCATCTAAGCATACCTTTCTCAATTTTAGTCACTACGTCTTCTTTTATACCACAACGTTCTCTTATCACACTACTTCTTACTCTGTCACTCAGTTTTAATCCACTCATGCTTCTCAGCGCTCTCATCTCTACCGCATTTATTTTACTTTTGTGATTCTTCTGCTAAACCCAACTTTCACTACCATACCATACATACTTTCTTTTAAATCTGTCAAACATTTATCCATGAATAGGTTGAACAGCCATGGTGACGCAACACATCCCTGTCGAACACCTCTTTCGACAGGAAACCACTCCGTGTACGCTCCGTTTATTCTGACACAGGCACTAGAACCCTCATAGAGAGACTTCAATGCTTGGATCAGACAACCGCTCACCCCATACGTAGATAACGTTGACCACAGCTCATTCCTCACCACTCGATCATAGGCCTTTTCTAAATCTACGAACGCGCAATAAACTTTTTGGTGTTTAGCCAAACATTTTTCAGTTATGCACCGTAAAGAAAAGACCTGATCCGTACATCCCATTCCTCTTCTAAATCCCGCTTGCACGTCCCATATTTTCCCATCAGTTTCATTAATCACCCTTTCAATTAATATCTTTGCATACAATTTGCCGACGACACTAAGAAGGCTGATACCGCGGTAATTTTTGCACTCCTGCTGTGACCCTTTTCCTTTATATAGAGGGACAATTACGGCCTTGCTCCAATCTCTTGGGACTTGACCTTTCTCCCAGCATATATTGAAAAGGCAGTACAGCTGAGCTACCACAATCCCGCGGCCAGCCTTCAGCATCTCGACTGACACTCTGTCATACCCAGCAGCCTAACATGATTTCATACCTTTTATCGCTTTCATGATGTCATCCATACTATAGTATTTATACAATTTAAATACACTATCAAAAACACATATTATTTCCTATGTAAGACTGATCGTGATATAGATATAGAACAAATTGAAATCGATTAATTTATAACAATAATTACATTTCGGTAAACTTTGTCTGATGCCGAGTAGTTTTACAACCAAGCCGTCAACGGCAGCGTTGCTTGTTGCACAGATGAGTATCTTGCCTCTGTTGTGTATTTTCTTTTCGGAACTATCGTAGAAATATGCCATTACCATGGCACAAATAACACTCGATTTTCCTGTAACGTGATTTAATTATATAAATTAGCCTACGGCTATTACATTAATCCTTAACGGCCACACTGTATAACTAGTGATCCCAGGCTCAAAAAAAGTAAAACTAGAGGTCTAAAACTCTCGAACTTAGTGGAATAATAAAGTGAATGTAAATATTTAAGAACGTGGAAACACCCATAGGCCTTGTACAATTAGGTTTTTCAGTGGGGGGTCCTGAGTTGCGCCATGTGGGCGGGCGGATGAGATGTTGTCGAAAAGGGTCGTTTAAAACACAAAATAAGGCTTTCATATTTGACTTTTTATTTAGCCTTTGATGTGTAAATGTGTGATATGGTCCCGGAAAAGTTTCAGATAGCGGAAGCCGGAGCATTGCATATGCTGTAAAATAATGTCATCCAACTGTGTTGTGTCTGTCTTATAATATTTGTACAAACATCTGAGTTTAAGGAAACATAATACAACTACAATAGTGGTATGTACCCGAAAATATTACTTAAAAATGACAAGTGTTATCACCTGTTCCTGGTGGTCCTTGTACCATTTGTAAGCAAGGTCGGTCTCCGAGCGCGGCTGACACAGAGTTAACTACTGCCAGCTTTTGACTTTGGTTTAGATTCTCTGTCCACTGAAACCAAATGGTTCGACATACTGCAGAGTGGTTTATCATATTACCGAATTATATTTTTATTGCCTTCAGCTTTAGCGGTTTACGGTGACTTTATCTGGTTGTAATTGATAATATGGTCTAAGACGGTGTACTTATATTGTCCAAGAAATAATTTCTTTCACACTACCTGGTACCCACGACTTTGTTTGCGTATAAATAGTTACTATAATTGTAAAGTACAGTACGTATCTACAAATAACGATTGATTTAAGCATTCTTTGAGAAAATTTGCCAACAACGAGTAAAGTTCGAATATTACTTTATAATAGCCTTTTATTCTTTTTTGGTACCTTAAATAGGTAATTTTAATATAAATATATATACACACACACATATTAAAGTTTGCCATAGATTACTTACAAGAAATGAACACAGCCTTCTACTGGTTAATTAAAATAAAACAATTACAAATCCTTTGTCTATATAATAAAATAAACAAAAGAATATCATTAAACACGAGAAATGATTCGTTCCTATTTCATGTCTTTTAAGATTTATTTTCACCACAAAAAGTAACCTGCATTGACGTGATAACGTAATAGACAAACCACTACTTCTCAACCTTTTGGTTACAAGAACCCCTGTTAAAATTTCCAAGTGACAGTGAATCCCTTAATTGATTAAACACACCATCCTCTCCTTCTAAAGAAAACAATTAAATTGACTGATGAAGAATACAAGATTTTTATTTCAATAAACGTTAATAAATGCAGTACCAAAAGTAATACCTCATATTGAATGGCAAACACCAAGGGGATGGCATACCTCAGTTTGAGAGATCCTGACGCAAACTAACATAGTTACCTTCACCTTTTATTATAAGAAAAGATAATAGTAATATCACAATACCTGTGAATTCATGTTAATGTTATCGTTGGTAGCAAGTTTTGGATACTCGTGAGGGTCGGGACTTAAGATGGCTTTGCAAAGTGGTGATCCGGACAAATACTCGATGGCTTCAAATAAATATAATTCATTCTTTATATACGCCAAACTTCGTGCGGTTACGGGTTCACCGGCTTTCAACAACCTCATTTTTTCCGTAAACGTAGCGTATAGTGATATGACAAAGAATGAATTTACATTGTCTGCAAAAAAAGAAATAATTAAGCGATTAAGTCGACCATTCTTAGAGCCCCCGTTGGCGAAATGGTGCGAGTATTGTAATAATGTAGTAAGGGTTTCGTTACCAGAGGTCCTAGGTTCGATTCCCTGAAAAGCAAATTAAGAAAATTTCTAGTTCTAATTTGTCTAAGTTTGGATTGACGGGCTAGTGCCATGGCTGATTACCTTATCAGATACCTTATCAGTAAAGACAGACAGCCAAATAAAAATGTGGGTCCTGGTATAATGCTGTGTAGAAAACATAAGAGGTAAATTACCTCTTACCAGATAATCCCGGTTCCACCTTAGACTATATCATGCTTTACCATCAGGTGAGGTTACAGTCTAGCGCTTACCTGTCAAGAAAAAAACAATTTTAGTACACCCAAATAGTAAAACCTTTTTTTTAGGTAGAAAAAAAGGTTCAGACATCATTTGCTGTGTTAAATTTTTTTTCAGTTATTTGGATGTTGAGCTATTCTACAAAGCTGAAACTAAATAAAATTGTAATACATAAGTTACAATTTTACTTCTTGAATAGGTTACATAAATCGGTTTGTATGGTTAAATAACCATAACCTTAGATTATATGTTATTCTATAACATCATCATCTGTTGTATATTGAAAATAATAATACAATGATTCAACAGTGCTGTAAAAGCCTACTTTAATAAAGGATTTTAGATATAATTTAGTGATAATAATGAAAGAACTTACGTTACTATTAAGAATGTGACAAAATTTATAGTTAATTTATAAGGATTCTGAATCGAATTTTGGATTTACTATTAAAATTTATCACATACATACATACATAGCATCACGCCTCATTCCCATAGGGGTAGGCAGAGACAACATCCTTCCACTTGCCACGATCCTTGCATATCTCCTTCGCTTCTTTCATTCTCATTAAACCTTTCATACAAGTTCGTCGGTTTAGAGTACTCTTGACCTGGCC